>JANHFX010008077.1:0-18507 GCA_027560015.1 Chloroceryle amazona
AAGGTACTGAAATGGCAAGCCTTTTTCTTGCTCTACATATTCACATAATGAGTGTTAGATTTTTAATAATTGTTATTTTAACAGCAAGGATTACTCTCTTGAGATCACATCAGAATCACATGATATGGATTTTAATCTTCTTTTAGTGTGTTTAAAGCTTTGTCTAAGTGAAATTAACTGTGTTGACTGCTATGTGTGAGATGTTAATAATCTTTTTTTTGTAAAAGCAACAGGACAGTAGAAGAGCATTTTGGGCAAAAACGACCATGGAAGTGCATGCATATGAATTTAAGGGATAAATCAACATAGATGGTGAAAAGAAAATAAATGCCGAAGTATATGTACCCCAGTGCTAACATAATGTTCATTCACACTCAGTAAACAAATTATTTAGTAACAGCATCAAAACAAATATTCAAGCTATTCAATTACTCCTCACTTGACTTGGCAGAGTGCTTGCCCATAGAGAAGCTGCTGTGTACTGTAACTACCTAAGAAGCACCACCGAATTACAGAGGGGGTGAGACAGACATTATTAAGATAACAATTCATAAGACATATAAAATAATAAAAAATCTTGAAAAAATTTATTTATATTTACACATGAATACATTATCAGCCTATATGAAATGTAGAACTGTTTGCACTGAAGTCTCAAATAGTGTTAAAAATATTAAAAATGATAGAATTATGGAATCATTTGGGTAGAACAAACCTTTAAAGATCATCTAGTTTACCACCTGATCTTTCATTATATCACGTGATAAAAGTCCCATCCAATCTGACTTTGAAGACTCCCAATGACGGGATGTCCACTTCTCTGAGCAATATGCTTCAGTGTTTCAATACCCTCGCTGTAAAATATTTCTTATATGCAATCTATATATATCCTCTCAGTTTAAAACTATTGCCCCTTGCCCTGTCACTACAGTCCCTGGTCAAAATTATCTTTCAATCTTTCTTATAAGCCCACTTTTATTTAGTGAAAGGCTGCAATAAAGTCTCCCTAGAGCCTTCTCTTTTGAGTGCTGAACTCTTTCAGGCTTTCTTCCCCAATTCCCCAACTCACTCAGCCTTTCTTCACAGAAGTGTTCCATCCCTCTGATCATTTTTGTGCCCTTCTCTGGACCCACTACAACAGGTCTATGTCTTTTTTATACTGGGGACCCCGGAATTGAATGCAGTACTCCACATGGGTTCTCACAAGAGTGGAATAGAGGCGGAATATTGCCTCCCTCAGCCTGCTGGTCATACTTGTGATGCAGTCCAGGATACAACTGGCTTTCTGGGCTGCAAGCACAAGTGGCTAGCTTATATCCAATTTTTTATATACTATTCCCAAGTCCCTTCTCATGCACTTCATCATCTAGTCTGTACTAATATTGGAGACTGCCTCAACCATGTGCAATACCATTCACTTTGGCCTTATTGAACTTCATGAGGTTCTCATGGGCCCACTCCTCAAGCTTGTCAAGGTCCTTCTGAATGCCTTACCTCAAGCGTATCAGATACACCACTCAGCAGGGTGTGATCCACAGACTTGATGAGGGTACACTCAATCCCACTATCTATGTCCTTAATGAAGATATTAAATAATATTAGTCCCAGTATGGACCCCTGAAAGACACCACTCATCACTGGATTCCATTTGGAATTTGACGTGTTGACTAACTCCTTGGAAGCCACCATCTAGCCAATTCCTTATCCATATAACAGTCCATCCATCAAATATATATCTTTCCAATTTGAAAGTAAGAATTTTGGGAACCGTATCAAAGGTCTTACACAAGTCCAGGTAGATGACATCAATTGCTCTTCCCTTTTCCACTGATGCAATCACTTCATTGCAGGCAACCACAAGTTTATTCAGGCATGATTAGCCTTTTGTGAAGCTATGTTGCCTGTCTCTGATCCTGTCTTCATATTCCATGTGTCATCATAACTTCCAGGAGGATCTGTTACATGATCCCACTGGGCACAGAGGTGGGATTGACTGTCTGGTAGTTCCCAGGGTTGTCCTTTTTACCCTTTTTAAAAATGGGGGTGACGCCATTTTCTCCAGTTACTGGGGACTTAGCCTGACTGTTGTGACTTTTCAAACACATTGAGAGCTGCTGCACAGCTCCGTCCACCAGTTCCCTCGATACCCTGGATTGTATCTTGCTGGGTCACGTGGACTTGT
This sequence comes from Chloroceryle amazona, assembly GCA_027560015.1. NCBI lineage: Eukaryota > Metazoa > Chordata > Aves > Coraciiformes > Cerylidae > Chloroceryle > Chloroceryle amazona. Next base: position 2,183 of record JANHFX010008077.1, read on the forward strand.
ATATGTTTAGGTTCTTCAGGTGGTCTTGAACCTGATCTTCTCTTATAATAGATGAAAATTACTTCCTTCAGTTCCTGTCTTGAGGTTCAGGGCCTTGGAGATGTGAGAAGAATGAAAACATAAACAAAGAAATTGTTGAGTACCTCATCCTTCACCATGTCGTTGTCACTAGTGAACAGGAAGATTAATTTCATTTGTAAAGGCAAAATAATTATTCAGGATGGAATTTGATCTGTTGGACACAAGGCTACTCTCCATAGTCTCTAAAACAGTATACTTGTCTTCACTGGGTTAATGCAACTTTAGATGCAGGGAGGATTGGACTAGGAAATTACTGTGACAGAAGTACAAACTAAGATATGTTCATTGATAACACAACTAAAGATGCTTTGGCAAAATCCTACTTCTACAATGAATTTGATTAGATGAGCTTAAGAGTACAAAAAACATTGTTTCAATTTTCTAAGTGTCTTTACTGGAAAAAGAACAGCCCACATAGTGTTTCATATTATATGTAAGTAGAAGTTTAAACTGCAGTTATACTGTAATTTTAAAGACCTTTTTTCCCTCTGATTTGAAAAATGTATTTCAGCTATGTTTATATATATAAAAAAAAAATACTGAGAGACTCTTTATTCTAGCTCTTCAAGTTTATAGTCATATAACTATACTGATACAAGAAATGCCCGGAGTTGCTTGTCATACAAGAATTGCTGGTTTGCATAAATGTGTCATTCTCTTATGATGTCTTTTTGGTTTAGGCCATTATCAAACTTATTTTTGTCTTACCATTTCATAACAGGTCTGACTAGAAATTGAATATACTTTTCCTTTTGGTATTCGTGACAAGAAATCCATGTGCTTGCTTCTATGAGAAATGATGTCCATAAGTAGAAGAAGCACTGTCCATCACTCATTTCCCCATCAAACTCATAATCATAAGTATTCTTGGGCACAATGACAGATTCCACATGGCAAGATTAGAAGAGAGTATACTGATAGTAAACCATTACTAAACAAACTTAGATTTCTTAATGAGGACTAATCTAATGTGAAACTTCACTGAAAATTAAACTTTTTACTGTTGTTGTTCTTTATTATTATACTATGCCATGTTTTTTCCTATGTGATTATTACACTGGAAATGAAAATGGAATTATTGTCTTAATTTTTCTTTGAGCTTCTTAAGCATGTTAGAAAGCTGCTTGTGATCATTCATACTTTTGACATCTTACAGAGTTAATATATGAATTCTGAATATGGTGTAAAAAGCCCCAGACAGACTTATTTCATATTGGAGCAGAATATGACTGTTTTTACATAAGAGCTGATTTAATCCATTATGTTGATTTTTCCTAATATGTACACAGCTCCTTCATCCATAAAATACTGTATTACAGATTACAGTTTTTTTAAAATGATGCTTTGGAAGGAAAACACAAAACCAAGCTGCTAATTGAAAAAAAAGTTTGAGGTCTGAATGCTCAATATCTCTGAAAATCAGACCTTCAATTCTGTTCAGTGAAAAGAGTAATATAATGTATAGACTGAAATTAAAGTAGTCCTAGCTAACAAGAAAACTGCAATCATAACTTAGCAAGGCTCAGTTCCATTTCTTGGAAAAATGTTCACTTCCACACATGAGATGACTTCAGTGTTGACCATTACTACAGAGACCTCTTTTATGAAAGGTAAGACAGATTTTATCATGAGACATAAACCAAATATCTTTGTTTCAAATGCCCTATCATAAAAATAACAAAAATTTTACAACCCTAAACTTACTTTTTAATGAAGAAGTCTATTTCACACATTTTCTTTTTGTTGTTCTGCAATAAACCTTTTCCATGAGATAAACTCATGACTGGTGTCAATACTTGCCCATATCTGTCTTAATACTTGTAAGAATTCCAATCTCCTACTCCAGCCATCACATGACCAAAAAAAAAACCCTCAAAATGTTTAATATCTACAGTGAACATGTATAATTTCTGCCAGTGTATGGGAGTTTAAGACCTAGTGCAACATATAGAAAAAAAACAGGAATCAAAAAAGTAATGTGGCAATCAGCAGTTTTAATTTTAGAACTCTGAATTATTTCATGGTGGAAAAATGAGATAGAGTTTAAAACAATTGTACAAAGGTCCAGTAGCTTTTATGTTCTAAAAGCTTTAAACCAAGGCTACGTGTATTTACCAGCAATTTTAGCTTGCATTGGATTCTGCTGTGCTTCAGCATTAATCTGAATCAATTTATACAGAATCTATATGTTAGAAAACAAACAAATAAACAAACCAAACAAAAATCCAAACAAAAACAAACAAAAAACCCACAAACAAACAACAACAACAACAAAAAAACACCCATGTTTTTTCCTGTCTTACTTTAGATCATGTAAAATACTTTGTTTCAAACTTGTTTCTGGTCCTGTTAGGTGGAAATAATCACATACCTTATTTTACCCTTTTTCCTCTTGCCCTCTACAGTTAAATAGTGGTGTATTCCCATGTTTATAAATTTCAGTGGTTTCTCTAAATAACTTCCCTCTTTTTCATCTCTGAGAGATGGGAGTGACTAGGAGAAGTTATCACAAGCATAATGGAAGGGAAAGCTGAATGCAAGGAAGCCTATGCTGCTGATAGCTGCTAAGCTGACACCCTTATAATATCCAATATGCCTGAGATTTTGGTTGCACTTGGATTTGAAAACAGTCATGGCTTAGTTTTCTGCTTACTTAGTTTTCTGAGCGTTTGCATCAAAAACTGTGAAAGAAGGTCTGCATACATTAACTTATAATGCAGATTTTTTTTCCTGATACAGTTGCATTGAGCAGCATGTTTTCCGAGGAATTCAAAGCAAGACTTCTTTATATGAGAGACTGAAAAGAAACTGTTCTTTTGCTAATACTAGGACCTTCAGAGGGCCAGTTTGGTCTCTCACTCAAATTAGATTTGCCTCAGGGGTCCCAGACTGTACCACCATTAACCTTTCAATGTTGACTTTATCATGATGTATTACTAAAGTACCTATTACCCACTACACTCTTTACACTCATTTTAAATGTTCTTATAAGATTTTCCTACCCTAACAGCATTTTTTTAAATTTACACATATTGTTCACATCAATCACTGTTCCTATTTTCAAAGTATAGAAATATTGTATGAGTTTATGTTCTATTCATTAATCTTTCACTATTACATCCTGGTTTAGGTGAAAATCAGATAATGATACATATTTTATTTCTTTAAGAAGTTTAGTCATGATGCCGGACAACTATTGAAAATTAAGTGGATTTTGTGCAATGATAATGAACTACATTGGTAAAGAATTTTTTTCTGGATCTGTTTGCTAAAATGTGGTTAATTTGATAAGGTACATATGAACCTAATCTTACTTCATCTTGCACAAAACAAAAATAACTTCCCTAGAATTTCACTGCTGTGAAAATTATGAATTGCTGCCCAAAGGAACTTAGGCATGCTAAAAAGAACAGTCTGAGGAATACTTTAATAATGTAAGGCCAGAGAATGGCACTGCTTTTTTCCAAGGTATTACTTTTATGAGTAGAATATGATAAATGTGCTGCCTATGTTAAAATTGTGGGAAAAAGACAGAAGTAGTTACTCATTAGCTCTAACATTCCTAATTTTTAATATGTTTCATGTGACTGAATAAATCTGAAAAATGTTCAAAGGAATTTCTTCATGATTGGAAGTATGTATGTATCTTTATCATAAGTAAAGCAGCTCTATCTTTATTAATATTTCTAACTTAATACAGGAATTTGTTATATAAAAATGGGTTTCTTCACCAACAAGGAAGACTCTTTCAATTGAACAGTTACCAGAAAAAGGCTTGGTCTATTCCCTGCAGAGAGACTGACAGGGAAGAGAGCAGCCCCTAGTGTACTAACTGAACAATAAAGATGAAGACATCCTATAAACCTGGCACCTTCCTGCTGTTTGAAAACTCTAGTACCACTTTCTCCATGAGTAAGTGGACACCATACCTCAGCATTCAAGACAGAGAGACTTTCTGGGCCATACAACTCATAGTTTAGACCCATCACAAATTATTACCAGTGTTTGTTATTTAGTAACACTTGGGAAAGCTTAGAAAATCCTCTAAAATGACTAACTTTGTTTGGAATTCTTGAGTTGAAATACCAGTATACTTTCTGCCTTTAGATTGTTCCCTATGTCTAAAATAAGGCAGTATAAACTGCAGTCTTTTATATTACTCATGACCATTTCATTCATGTATTTTATGTTTTCAAGTATGTCTAAGTTCAAGTTGTGGGTATTACCAGTCATTATCATAGCATTAAATTACTTTGTAGAGAAAAAAAAATAGTCTTATCTATTACTATTATTCATCACTGTATTCCTAAAATAATACTTCTTCAGGACCTTGAAAAGCATATTTCACAGAATCTCAAAATGACTGAGGTTGGAAGGGACCAAAGGGATCACTTTGTATGATCATTGTAGGGACTATCTGAAATTCAGAAATTTTCACACGTGCAAAATTAAGTCAAATGTGCAGTGTAGATAAATGTTGAATAAAACTATTGGTCAAGGAGCTCAAGGTTCAGTTCACATCAACTAACTCAAGCTTCTACATCCAAATTAGGTGTGTGTGACTGTCATTACAGAAAATGGTGAGGAACAGGTGTTGTTAGGACATGATTAATCTGACCTAGTTTATGCATTTATTTTAGAATAAGGTACATTGCTTTCTGAAAGTACCTGCTTCTTTCTGTTGACTGTAAAATGAGCCTACAGCAGCTAGTTCAGATGTTGACATCTGCAGATAGCTGTGATATATCCTAGCCCTGGTGTCTGATATATGTTTGCCATCATGTTGAGCCTTAGCAGGTATTTATGTTCTTTTATACATATTGTTTTCTTTCAATTCAATTCTTAAAACCAAAGCATTCCAAAGAAATAATTCTAGTAAAACACACAAAATCAAAAGACTTGGATGCTTTCAAATGGGAAATTGCCTTTCTTTCTGACCTATACTGCAGAGACTCCATAATTCAAGCATGTTAGTAGCTCTCAATTATCAGAGCCTTCTTGCAGAAATTTCTGATCACTGATACACAGATGCAACCACCTTTTAGTACCATCTGAGCTTCCAGACTAATACTGAAATATAGCTATAACAGTTCATTGCAGTTTGAACGGATCAGAGCAGTGAGGAGGAGGTTCTCTGACTGAAATCTCTACCATTTGAGCAGTACTCTTTCCAGGACATCTTACTGAAGAGTTGTTTGTGAACTGGAGAAAGCCATCCATGCATGTGAATTCTTTCCCTTCCCTCGCCCCCACTCCCAGGGTACTCAATGGAATGTATTCAGACAGGTGTGTAACAGGCCCTTTTCTCTGTCACAGTGACTAAGTTGTATCTGACAGCATCTCTAAATTCCCGTTCAATAAACATGCTTTCTGAAAGGTGATACAAAATATGGTTATCAGTACTCTTTTCATCGCTCGAGTAACAGTAAAAAAAATGCATATATAACTTATATTTATTGTTTTACTTTTTTTGACAATGTTTCTTTATAAAGACAGCTGTAAAAATATTTTGTTCAATTAAATACTTTGAAAAAGCCTTACCAAAGAAATCCAGTTATCTAGGCTTAATGTTTATGGAGCTAAAAATCTAAATTCATTACATTATTCCTGCATGTGAGCAAACCATTGTACAGTGTCTTGCTGCCAAAATGACATCATGACAGCAAGAGCACTCTGTGGCCACGGAAGTCCAAGATAACTTGTTCTTTTGGAAATGTCCTGTGAGCACAACTCCAAAGCACATCACTTTTTATTTTTGAATAGCTGTGCCATCCTTATTGCTTGACTGTCAGTTTCCCATAACAAGTATTAACTGCATATGCATACAAATTCCGGAGTGCTATATTTAGTTTTAATAGAAGCTGATTTGTTTAAAATTTAATGTCAAGATTAGTTTACAACCTCAAGTCTGTCTTTCCCAGTGAGAATAGCCTCTCTTGGATATGGGAGGTACACACTAAAATGGGACAAGAATTGTTAGGTGATTTTTAAGTGTTATGTTTACATTACAAGTTTTGTTTCTTTTTTCATTGTCCATGTATGGTTTTATAGTGGACCACAGTAACACTATTCTGCAGGAGAAAAAATCTAGCTTTCCTTAGGTTCCATGAACAGCTTTCCCTTTTTGCAAATTCATTATGTATTTTATATACATACATGGACAGTGATAGATTTGAAACTTTTTAAAACTCTAATTCAGCTTTTATATTACTGAACAGCTTTTTTAATATTGGGTGATGACTAAAAATGACTAAATCTGACATATGTTCTCAAATATTCAGACATTCTTAAAATATATATTACTTTCTCTTTAATTGATGTAATGTTATTGCCAGTGGTACACTCCCTTATAAATATTTTGTTTCTCTATCAGTATAACATTAAATATATTTGTCTAAATTATGCCAATATTTGTATTGGGGACAAGAGTGAATAATACATAATGCAGGTTCAGAACAAAACCCTCTTGTTAGGCATGTGGACACATTCTATATCGTTTGCAACTCCTAGTTTACAATTGACTGTTTCACAGAGTGATGGTTGTGGAGATTTTTCTCTTTCATATGCATCCTGGTTTGAGCTAGAACAGAACTAATTCAGCTCAGTGATTTTACTTTTCAGCTCAGTCTTTTCTAACTAACTGCACTTTCTGAAGTTAACAGCATATTTTTGCACAGTGCAAAGTGCATCTAGAAGTCATGACACTTGATTTTTATAGTTACTACCAAGGACTGGTATGCAGAAAGTCCCTTGCTTATACTTGCTATACTATGGAGACCAAAGCCACTGCCAATTCTTGTGTTGAGGGGTGACAAAAGTAAGATGTCAAACCCATGGGGAGGAATGTACAGAACATTCCAACAAGGTATTCCATCCCATATATGTCATATCTGGTATAAAGCTGAGGGATCACAAGGGTCAAGCTCTTCTTTAATGGCCAATGTCTAAGAAGGACTCTGTCCGTTCTACCTTCAATCCCAATCTGTGCTTTCCTGAATCCAGTTCCAGAATCTGGATCCCATCTGCCACTGAGTTCAGTCTGGGACTTCCCCAGTGCCTGCTTCACAGCATCAGTTGTGACAATGATGTAATTGTCCAGGGAGGTTGGGTTCAAATTGGTTTATATATATATCTATATAATTTTATTGTTATATTTTTCTTCAAAACTGTCTTAGTTTTCTTTTTCATTCCATAAGTCTCTCTCCCCTATTGCTTTTCTCTTCCCCTTTAGGAAGGGAGTGGGGTTAACAGAGAGCATCTGTCATTCATATAGTCACCAGCCCAGCCCCCACCCTTGACAATATGAACATATGAAGTTTTCAGATTGGAGTTATATTCAAATGCTACATGTTTTTTTGCAGTTTCATGTCAATATTTTCTCATACTTTTCTTTGATTTCACTGCCCTATCAAACAAAAGGTAATCTTCTTCCCTTGAAGGAGCCTTCCCTGCCTATTTCCCTCCCTACTGACCATGTTTCATTCACTACTAGGAATGACCATGTCATCTATTTTTATCTGCCCACAGGGTCAGACATAACTTTCCTTTTTTTTGAGTGCATTCCATTTTTCCTGCAGCTGTCATTCAGATTTGTCAAGATCACCTATAGCCACATATCATATTCTTCCATTGATTTTCTTCAAATTTTCTTATCTGCAATGTCCACTAGAAAGACTAGTAATAGCTAGTCTGCTATTCTGCTGAAGCTATGCCCGTGTAGCATAAGTATTATTCTAAGTTTTTCTTTTGTTTCTGTACGTCTATAGTTTCTTATATCAGGTTTGATTTTGTTCTGCAATTTTTACAGTTTTTGACACCAATGGTTCTTAGGCAAGACTTCTAAATGCAATAATAGAGAAATGCAAGAAATAAATGCAAGAAAAACTAATTGTTGAATTTATCAGTGAGCCCAGTGCCACTCACATCTTGCCTTAAAAACCCAATATGAAATATGACTGATGCACTTGAAGTCTTATGGGAAGAAGCAGCATAGATTAAACAGAAAACCAAGGGAGGGATTTTCATCTAGAAAATGAAAGACATAGTACCTCAAAAATGCTTCAATGAATTCAAAAAGCTCTAGAAAGTGTAAAGAAAATGCAGCACTAGAAAGGAATTTTATTTTCTCTTTTTCTAGTAGCTATGTCTTATTTACAAGATCAATTTTTTTGTGGAAGATCATCTTACATTTCTTGCATTTGACAATATTTTATTTGGACATGAGGTCATTCTTTTCCCTGTATTCAAGTGTATCCCTGTATGAACAGAAATATTCTTTATATATGATGAAAACCTGTGCAAAATGCATGTAAGTAGAATTCATTGAAACAGGTTGTTGCTGATGCAAAGGTTAAACTAGTAGGTATTGCTATTAAAAACAAGACTGAAAATTCTGCAAAGGGATCATTTCTGTTCAAGATTACAGCAATCTGGAAGTGTGCTGATGATAAAATACCACACAAAAGAGAAAATTAGGATGACTAGGTATCAATATAATAATATTAAAAAGAGGATACTTTTTTCCTTCCAAAAGCTATCACAAGCATATCAACAACTTCATTTAAAAACTGCATCAAATTACAGATAAATTGTCTGACACGAAGTCGATGACAGAAAGATTATTACATGAAAAGAGCAACTTACCCTGAAAAACTGTCAATGCATTTGAAGTATTCACTATTCTTAGGAATATTTCATTCAGCAAATAGCTCAACACTGTCTAATGTTATATATGTATATGGATATTTGCCCTACTTGCTTGTTTGAGCCTCTTGAGTTCTTTGCTCAGTCATTTTCTTCAGAAACTATCACAGAGCCCTCTAGTCAATAGATAATATTGTGAAGATTTTAAGGATGTATGTGACATACCAGTATATATTTGCATATTGGAGCCATTAGTGCGTACAGCATTTAGTCTGTGATCCTTGCCTGACGTACACATATACAGTTTTGACCACTGGTAGTGGAACCATATTTCATTATTTTTTTTCTGCAGGGTGAGACCCCTTAGGGTTTAGATTTACTTCTTTGTCATTTTCAAATCTTCATTCACTTAAATGTTTCTGAGCAACTATTGACAATTTCACCATCAAAAATATTCCATCATGTTCTCCTTTATTAATTATTCATAGAAGAGAAGGTAAGTCAACATTTCTTTCTGGTTTGCCCAGGGAGGTAGTCTTCTGAAATACAAACAAAGTAGAAGCCTAAAACCACATAGACAACACTAACAAATGGAGTGTGTTGTGAAGTTAAAACTGTATTCCGAGCTTGTTAGACTTTAATGTATAGAGTTTCTACTATGTTGCAGTGATTAATAAGGTTTTATAAGAGACAAGTTTTTCAGACTAATAAGATAACCATAATATACAGCAGGGGATAAAAATAATATCCTTTACAGATTATCAGGTACATGAAAAGTTTAGATCTGATCTGTGACCTTGATGCTCTCAAGTGCTAGTGAGATTTTTCAGGACTGCTCAGTAATGAAACTCCCAAGGATTTAGCTAGAGTTATGGGTCTTAGCACTCCTTAACATCAATTCTCAACATATATCAACTTCAGTCACAACTGGAATGAAACACTGCCCCATTCTCAGAACAAATGGCTCAGTAACAGCACCATGAAACAGTCTGCATCTTGAAATGAAGGGAACTATCCTATTTGACTGAAAATACTGAGATACATTAAGTGAGTATAAACAGCTGTTCATACTAGTTTTGATCAAGGACTCCATCATTTCATTGCAAAAAAGTTTCACTAGAACTTTGATATTCATAGGTAACAAATATGAACTTCAGTTTCAAAATGGATCTGGAGGTAGTTATTCCAGTAAGGAAATAGCCCTGTGCAGTGGCAAAGGATAGTCTTAAAGAACAGACTGCCGCTGTTATGTCATTAATATTATCACTCACATCAGTCTTCCTTATTTTCCTCATACACTTTGACTGTTTTGAGACCTGACCTAAGGCAGCTGTAAAAGTGCAAAATAATTCTTTGTGTAGCAATACATGTTTTTTAAAAATAGTAACAAGCACCTATCTTTAATCAGGAAGCATTTCACTCATGTCTTTGGTTTTGATTTATAAGACACCAGCATCAACTTCTAACTCAGCTACTTCCAAAGCTATTGGCATGACAAAAAATATCACAAAGTTTACTTAGTAACAGTAGTTCTTTATCCATTTAACTCATAAAAGTTAAGTGATCTTCATCAAAGCTACTAAGCTACTTCATAAAGCTTGGCAGAGAGGATTTACATCTGTTTCACAGAGCAAGCCATTTGTCATTGCATATAAGGAATTTCTGTTGGTCTTGATGCACCTGGTCTACAGTCCAGCAAAATCAAAAGAAACACTGATATTAATTAACTGAGCTCTGACAAAAGCATTGACCTTGGAGACAGTAGCTTTTAGTTAGTTTTACCTTCTCTATAAATAGCTAAGTATCTTTCCTTGCACCAAGCTTCTGGTTTTCTCCTACTTTGCAAATATGTCAGCAATTACACTTTAAAGATAATTTATAAAGCAATAATGATTTTATCTGATTTTTTAATATGATTTTTATCTGTGAAACAAGATATTGTTTATTAGTACCTAGCACATTAATTATTTGCTTCAGATTAAAGGCTATGTGGTTATCAATGGAATATCACAAGCATAACAAAAAATTAATCTTCTGCCAGTATTTCTTGCATGTTCAAGATGCAAAACAAAATGCCACTTGACAATAGGTATAATGCATCAGGTCTTTCACCTCATAACATTGGAAGATTGACTTTCAGTCAAACAATGAAAACTATCTCAGTGAAGAGGAGAATACAGCTTCAGTTTCTTGAGGCACAGAGGACTTGATTCTTACTAAACACAGATCACTGCAGCTTCTTGGACATCAATGAACACATCCTGAACAGTACAATTTGTTGGAGCTACAATAGTTTACTCCAAACAGTGATCTGTCCTCTTGTGCCTTCAATTTCATGGTGCTTTATAATAGATAAAATGTGTTAGACAAACACTATCTTTGTCATTGAAAATTATTCAATCAGAAAGGGTAGGAAAAAGGATAATACAAATCAACAGAATCAGCTAGCTTGAGAGTGTTTTACTTCAGATTTGTTTGGATTACGTCTTTTTCATTGTTGACTTTTAAATCAGTGGCAAAACTCCCATTTATTCTAATAGCTCAGGATCTTGCCCAAAAGACATATAAAATAAAAGCAAGCCATGTAATGGTAGCTCCTCAGAGTGGGAGCAGAAGAGAAGGAATTTCCTGAACACTGCATTGTTAGGTGGATAGAGTAGAACGTGGGGTAGGGTGATAGGTGTATGGCACTGTTGCTAACGGACACCTTAATTCATGTAAAGTTAATTTCTGTGTGTGGAGACCCACTCACAGGCCTCACTGACAGTCATTCTGGGTTCAATGACCATATGAAAGTATGTTAGATAATTTCGTAAATTAAAGTTCAGAGTTTTACCTTGCCTGTCTGCCATTGCAGTGTGCCAATCAAGACAATAGCTTCCTTGTATATGCTTACAACACAAAGCCATCATTAAAATCAAGTTTCTCTTACATCTATAACATACCATAGTACCTTCATTTTAAGCTGCTAGAAAAGCCAGATTTCATCCATGTTCACTTACAAGTAAAATTCATGGCTTCAGGTTAATTGTATGTACCTCTGTAAATTCAGAAGTAAAAAAAACAACATGCCACTTTTTTTACTTCCTGGAAGTTCTATGCAATCTTGATCCTTTGGCAGTCAACTGTTTCTCTGAAATACCGCTCTCAAATTTTATGTACACCTTCAAGAGTCAGTGGTGATGTGTGTTATTTTGGAGCTATTTTAAACTCCTAGACAAGTGCTGTGTATTTTCATTTTATGCCTATCTGCAACACTCTTCCAAGTCTCACTCATTTCTCTGTAGGCAGTCATTTGTCACCTCTACTGCATCATTTTGAAACTCTCTCTAGGCACTAGACTGTGTTAGGTGAAAGTAATAAAGACTCCAATCACTTATAAATGTTTCCCTGCTAAAGGTGAACTCTTGAACTACAGAGATAGATTAAATTTCCTGCACTTCACTTTGCAGAAACTGCTGCAGAGCAATTTCATCTTACAGCCATGTTAAAGCTCACTGATATCATTCCAGAAGAAACATTGGAGAACATAGAGAACATGTTCAGAAATTATTAGCATTTAAGAGGGAGAACACATCTAACATACATTTAAGAGCGGTGGCTAAAACTTGTTCAGTTGAATGGAACAGTATTTAGCTATTTTTATGAAGAAGGTATTACTGAAATTATTTATTCTGCTTTAATGAGTTTATAGCCTATGTGAGACTAATTATGAAAATTAGGTACTTTAAGAAAAGCAGTATCATTTGTTTAAAATATCTTTTTATTTGACTTTTTTATCACATTATTCAAAATTTCAGAAACGATCTTGCTCTTTGCCTTTGTTACTTTTCCTATATATGAATTTGTAGTTGGTCTGGCTTTCAAGAAAACTAATAGAAATTTTCTTCCAATTAAAACTCCCTTACTTGTTGAAAAAAAACCAAAACAGTGGTTGGTGGGAAGCTGAGAAAATTATTGCCTGTAAAACAGATAACTGTTTAATGTTATTTTAATTATCATTAAATCATTAATCCAGTCTTCAATCTTACAGTAGAATATGATACAATATCTACATTATTTCCTAGAAAAAAAAAAAAATTGTTCTAAGTATGAGATGTATCTGAGATAGGTATGGGGCTTTCAAACTCTGGCACAACAAAAAGAAGACACAAGGAGGAGACTAAACATTTCAAGAAGTGTGTAGAAACATCACATAGAATTCAAATAATGCAGAAAAGTCTTTTTATTTCTATTTTTTCAGAATGGTATTTCCAATTCTATAAGGTTGAACCAAGTGGGGTTTCATGTTGACCACTAATTTTCCTTCCAATTCTCTTACAGAAAGAAAGATAATATAGACTAGGACAATACATAATAGAACTCTTTGGGAATCACTGTCGTTTCTTGTAACAGTAAGTATTACTTCTGAGATGTTCTAGTTGGCAAATTAGTCTACAAAAGGTTAACCTATGCAAATGAGCCAAGTCTTCATTGCAAATTACCAAGATCCCTCAGGCTCCTGTAATTCTATCTGCTATTAACACCAATGAAGCTATGTTGATTTGAATTATCTGATACTGGCACGCTGTCTTTACTACTACATCAAATTGGTTATTTAACAGCCCACTAATGTTTAAATGTTTATAGTTACACTCACCAATTCCAGTTGGAAGTAATTTGCTAAAACCTGAAGTTTGTGCAGCTAGGGGAAATAAGGCTTTTATGTGCTCATTATGATTATGTACTTTTACAATTTGGATATGTTAGGTCACCTTGTATCAATTTCACTGCATGTGCTAATCTGAGTAAAAGATATCCAGCAATAAATTTCCCCTTGGATGTGCTTCCAATTATAAACAGAATTTTATCTGCATTATATCAATTAAAATTAGTGGGTTTTGTTGTCCTGTCATTTCATTATTTGTTTATAAATTCATGGTCTTGTGAATCCATATATTCTGCTAATGAAAATCCAGCAACATTTCCTGACATCTGGATAGTTTATGTAATCTTTGCAGCAGTCTACTTATGCCTTGAGATAATACTTTTGACTGCTTATCGCTTGTTGTATACTAGAAAAACAAAGAATCATACAATCATAGAATCAAAGAATGCCTTGGGTTGGAAGGGACCTCTAAAGGTCATCTGATCTAAGAGCAGGGACATCTTCAACTAGATCAGGTTGATCAGAGCCTTATCAAGCCTGACCTTGAATGTCTCCAGGGATGGGATCTCCACCAGAGCCCTGGGCATCCTGTTCCAGTGTTCCACCACCCTCATACTAACAGATGGGTTTTTCTTTTTTTTTTCCTGCTGCTTTTCAGGGGAAAAAAAAAAAAAAAGGTAATTTTAGCTCTCCTTAACATTAGCCTGGCTTTTTTACTGTTAGGATGCACCACCTAAAATTAGAAGAAATAGCCTAAGCTTCAGAATGTAATATGCTTTAAATTCAAATCTGCTGCAATTCAAATGTGCACAACTGAACAAGCCTATGGCAAGCAAAGAAGTGGTTTACCTGAATAATAACCTTGTTCCACTATATATTCTCTCTGAGTTTGGTTGATAAATATCTGTTTCCTGGCACTGACCTTTAATGATTCTTCAAGATACTGTTTCACAGGAATAAAAATACATAAAGCAATATTACGGTAATCATATGACTTTTCATGTGTTCAGGATTGGAGCTTATGAATGAATACTGTGTTCTCATACTCCAAGCACACAGATGCATGTATGTCAGCCTCAGACTTTCTGATTACTTTGAAAATGTACTAGAAGGCCTTTATCAGTGGCTGCTGCAGGAAAGACAAGAATTTCAATTTGTAAGAAACTGTCTGTGTGTAGTATTTGGTGCTGCCCTTCAGTGCTGACTAGTTTGTTGGTCTCAGACATTTATGACAAGAGATGCTGAGCTGTTCCAAAATGAAAGTATTTGAGTGCAAGCAACAGCAGACTCTTCGGAGGTGTGTTTACATTTTACAGTAAAATCTATGAACCTAATCAACTAGAAAGGAGAGGAGAGGAGGTGAGGATGTTACAAATTATTTAGTGTAAAGTCTTGGCTGCACTTGAGCAAGTGATGATTCAACAGTCCCAAGAAGGAGAGTTTGAAATCTTATGACATCTGGTAGCAGGATTCTTACCTGCCTTGAAAACAGTTTTCACAACTGGTATAGTATCCAAACAGTCAGGAAAGGGGAGGAAATTCTTCCAGAGATATTTTCAGAGTATATTTCACCTAAGCACTGAGCACAGGAGAAAGAAATGGGAGGTGGCAGTGGTCAGAGATTTACTCCTGCACAGAATGGGGCACCTGTCTGCTGATTTGGCGTGTTGTTATAGGTGATTTGTTGGTTGCCAGGTGTTCATATATGGAATGTTGGAGAGATAGTGCTAAGCTTTGTCTGGGACTCAGATTAATATCCCTTGTTGAGATATAATGCTAGAAAGAATGAAAGAGTAAGAGCAAATCTAGAAGACTGGAATAACAATAATTGTAATGTAAGTTGGCAGCAAGGCAGGAAAAAAAAATAAAAATGAGTGCCTCTGATCCAAGAAACCATAATCATAGGATCCAATATGACTACGGTATGCTAAGAGCTTCTTCCTAATAACGTGGCTGCATGTGACAGGAAGTCCTTCATTTTGGGCTGGTACATGAACATCAATAAACACTAACCAAAATGAAGTGTGGAAGAACTTGGCTTGTACTGTGAGCAACCAGAATTCATTTTTCCATCTTGGTTCACAAACATCAAAAGATATTTCTTCAAAAGTATTGAATGAAAAAGTGGAAGCTATGGGGGGGTGGGGGGAGGAAATAAGCTGTAAAATATTTGCTCTGTCAAACTCAGGACCTTGACATTTACTCAAAAATGCTATCAAGTCATTTGAAAATGTGCTGTTAGTGCTGTTGCCACCTATCTGTGCCATCAATCTCTATGCTTATACTAAAAAGCCCTGCTTCTTTGGAAATTCAAAAATTGGGTTATTTATTAATATATATTTTCATTGTTTCAGAAACAGTTTTGTCATTAAACTTGCTATATTAAGATAGGATATTGTCAATTGGTTCTAGCTTGCCTTCTTCATTTCACATATTTTTTTAATATTCTTTAGCTTATTGAACTAAAATGTAATGAACTTACAGTTAAAACTGTAAAATCTATTCAAATATGTTCATTTCTGAAATGTCTTTCCTTTCTTCCCGAAACTGAAATGTATGTTGTTTGTTTTTAATTTTTCAGAAAAAAATGCTTTTCAAAGAAACATCTTACTAAAAGTCATACTAAAGTTAATGATCCAAGTGGCTATAGCCACCCTATCTCCTGTAAAAGATACTGTTGGGCTCAGTGTGAAACTACTATCATAATCAAGACATCCAATATAATCTGTGGCTTAAAATATTATCATTTTCTTGCACACCTGATTTGGGATTGTTAAAGCATATATCATTGAATTCACAGCTTTAATCAATTTGTTTTGCATGGTCTCCCATGTTCTTTATCTATTTTAATTATCTAAATATACAATATTATACTGATCATACCCAACACTGACTGTGATGGCATATATAAATATGTAAACATTGTTATTGAGTGATGCCCAAGCATGGCTCA
>JANHFX010008077.1:42645-59473 GCA_027560015.1 Chloroceryle amazona
TTGTACCATTGAATTTTCTCTTGTTTTGTATTTCTGACTTGAGTCCCTCGTTGTTTTGCTTTTCAAACCATTACAACTAATCATGGCTCTCACCCTTCAGACATTAGTGAAGTGGCAGGTAAAATAAATTCTGTTTTAGCTATGAAAGATTAGATGAGGTAAAATGGGGGGACAGTGAGAGATAATGACATGGAAAGCAAAGTTTAAACATTGTTCTTGATAATCAACCAATAGTGGATATCTGGCATGAATGCTTTGAAGCTTGACATCTCAGAGTCATGTCCTGTAGCATCCTTAGGGGCTTCATTTCAAATCCTGTGGAGCAGAAGCCTCAGCTCTTAACATTTGCTTGAGTCATGTGAGGCTGTGGAGGCAGCCCTGGCCTGGCTGGTGGTACACCTTCTTTTACTGTGAAAAGACCTCTCTAGTTCTGCCTCCACTCTTGGCCCTTATTCAGACACGGCCCAGAAACACCAAGGCTAATGATGACAGGAAAGGGGAGAGTTTGCTTTTCACATATGTAATCAGCCTGCAGTTTAGAAACCGGCAAAGAGTTACTGGTGATGCCAGTTTTGGAGAAATGGACAGGGCATGAGAACTCCATAAACAGGAGACAGAGGAAGTAATTATTACTGGTTCGTTCAGAGGGAAATTTATCTTTGTGTATAGTATCTGTTCACTGCCTGGGTTTTCAAAGTATTTATGATGGTTGGCATCATGTCTTGCTGAAACTAGGCTCTCTGCATGTGGATGAACTTCACTTATTTAAGGGGAAGCTTTGCCTTTTGGAAGAAAGATTTCATCCAGTGTTTTAAGTTGAAAATTTCCAACCAAAGTAGGAAAAATAATTGCTTTGCAATAAAAAATAAAAAGAAAAATAAATTAAAAATAATAATAATTAAGAAAGACTGAGAAGACTGAGGGATTTTTCTTGCTTTAATCAAGTTAGCGGAAGGTGTTGAAAAAAGAAGTAATGACTGTCGAGTACTGAGTACTAAGTATTCCACCGTGGGAATATTTGGCTGTAATTAAACAGATGTAGTTTCCCTCCCACAAGGGTCTTTCTGTTCAAGTAGCTCTTACTCCATCACTCTAGCACAGTCTTCAGGATGGCAAACAATCTTGTTTATCGCTTGACATCCCTCTGTTTTGTGAAAAACAAAACAAAACAACACAAACAGTGTTCTATGCCTCCTAAAAACTTCTGAAAAGCTTCAAATCCAAACCAAAACAGCCTCTTCTAATCACTCCTTCCTGTGGGCAAACAGCCTCTTCAAAAACCCCAGGAGAAAAGCAGTGCAGCAGTGGTGAGTCTTCCCTGGGAGCTGGATGTAGCAGTCAGCATGGCTCTTGCTTCCAGGGCTGCCTTCAGGGCTGGGGCTTGGGCCAAGGGTCCACAGAGATGGTGCTGTGGTACGCCAGGTGCTGAGCAGGGCAGTGCTGCCAGTGCCCTGGTCCCCAGCTCTGTAGCCCCTCAGCCTTTTCTGTGGCGTGATTTCATTCCTGCTCTAACAAGCAGGTTAACTTCAGCTCTTGTGTTCAGGCACTTCCAGGCACTGCTTCTGGTTTTCCAGTTGCCCTGCATGGTGCTTCCACTGCAGAGAAGTGAATGGAGTCCAGTAGCTCTCAGATAAAGTGGTCTTGCTGTCCCACAGTTTGGCAGAGAAGAAGGAAGTTTTTATCATCTAGGACCAGATGCTGGTGATGTTGAATTTTCACTTCAATTTACCTTGGGGATACACTGCTGATAGTCCCTGACAGATGGGTACATTACAGATGGTATCTGTAGATATGACCCCTTTGACACTTAGGGAATGAGACCAAGATACCAGGGAAAGGGAAAGATTTTCACCCCACTTTTACTACATTTACTACATTTTTACTATTACTACTCCTGGTTTGCTTCCTCTATAGGAACAAAGTCTGAAAGAATATCCAGACACCATAAATCTAGTCTATCAGGTCTTACATTTCCTTCAGAACTTGTACTTACTTCAGTGAAAAATGTTTTAGACCAAAGACTGAATTTTAAAAATAAAACTGAATTTCAGAACAACACTTTGTGGCCTCAAAAGTCAAATGCTTGTATGACTATCTACTTGACAACATCATGCATTTTTAAGTGAAGAGAAACTTCTATAAAGGTTAAAGTTTTTGAATTGCATAAGGGAAACGACATTACTGACTAAATCAAAAGACTTTCTGTATGTCTAAACAGCACATAGAGTCACGCAGTATAATCTTCACATCTCTCTACCCTAGGGTATTCACCCGCCTAGACCATGCTTCAGGACTTATTTCCATGAAGCACAGAGGGTAACTTCCACACAAGATAATTTTAATTCTTAAATCTATTCTAGGGTTAGAATTTTGGCTGACATGGTCTTCAACTATGGCTAGGAATAGTGTTCTTTCATCTAGAATCAGTGCTTTCAGACATCACCTTACTAGATACAGACTACCAGAGAAGTGTAACATAGAGCAGATCAATTAGGGGAAAAGTTGGTGCCAGGAGACCCTCCAAGAACTGCTATAAGGGTTTCTGAAGAAAAGGTTTGAGATATCTGACTAATTTAAGACTTCACAAACCCACCCAGAACTACCCGGCAAAGTTTTTATCTCTGTGTTGTAACAATCATCTGGCTGCAATTAACCTTAGCGTGACATCAAGCCTAAATGTAATCAGCTGATCTTTAGGCTTAGTCACCTTGTGAGGCTGCAGTTTGGCTCTTTTCCCAAAGAAGGCAGAGTTTAATTAGGATAGGGAAACACCAGGAGAGATGATTGAGGCTGCAGTCCCTGCTAGGTAACCACTGCCATCAGGGGCTACTAATCTTCTTACTTCCCTAAAGCAAGCTGTGGATTAACCAATTCAAGCCAACAGGAGGGGGATCAGATGGAGTTAGAAAGTTCAGCTTTGTAAGGACTTCCCAGGTGCATTTAATGCTCACAGTGGCTTCTGTTAACTACATAATTTTAGATCTAGGCCATGCAAGCACCACCATTGGGGATGCCATTGCAATGCAGATATATGTAATTCCAGATTACTGATGATAGGCTAAATCTAGCATGGTAAAACCTGTCAGGGTGCAGACACTACTAGGGGATTGAAAAAAATGAGGGCCACTTGCCTGAGCTGTACATTTCCAGCCAGTGATATAACTAGAGGCTTTACTCAGACTTGAGTAATTGTGTTTAACTGTTGTTTGAGAGGCTTCCTCCAGGTCTTACCTGAATTTACAGAAAGTTGATAGTCTAAAGCAGCGATAGTATTGTGATTAATACTTATGATGTCAGGGAAGACAATCAATAAGAGTTACTTTTTTTGAAGAGTTTGCAAGATTAGGTCCGTGCGTAGTGAAGGTGACAGGAAAGAGTAGATTAAGAGGACTACAAAGAAGCCCAAGCAGCCCGGTATCAGGTTAGGACAGATAAAACACAGATAGACTTAAATCTGTCCAGGGACATCAAGGGCAACAAAAAAACTTCTGTAGGTATGTCAGAGAAAAAAAGGAAGGGTAGAGAGCACATGGGCATTCTCTAGAAAGAAGGAGGAGACCTGGATACAAGGGATATGGAGAAGGCAACTGTATCCTGGACTGCATCAATAAGATGAGTGGCCAGCAGGTCACGGGATATTATTCTGCTCCTCCACCCTGCTCTTGTGAGACCCCCTTGGGATAGTCTGTTCAACTCTAGAGCCCCCAACAGAAGAAGGACACGGATCTACTGAAGAGGGTCCAGAGAAGGGCCACAAAGATGATCAGAGAGCTGAAGCACCTGTCTTATGAGAACAGGCCAAAAGAGTTGAGTCTGTTCAGGCTGGAGAAAAGAAGGCTCTGGGGAGACCTTATATTGGCCTTCCAGTACCTGAAAGGGGCCTACAGGGAAGCTGTGGAGGGACTTTTTATAAGGGCATGTGGTGATAGGACAAGGGGCAATAGATTTAAACTAGAGTAGGGTAGATTTAGATTGGATGTTAGGAAGAAGTTCTTTACTACGAGAGTGGTGAGACACAGGAACAGGTTGCCCTGAGAACTTGTGGATGCCTCATCCCTGGAAGTGCTTAAAACCAGGCCAGAGGAGGCTCTGAGAAACCTCATCTAGTGGGAGATCTCCCTGCCCATGGCAGGGGATTGGAACTAGGTGGTCTTTAAGGTCCCTTCCAAGTAAAGCCATTCTATGGTTCTATGAAAATGGCTAACAGAATGGCTGAGGGTGGTTTGGGGCTGACCGTTGGGACTAGGGATCAGTCAAGGACTGAGATTCAGATGAACAGATGAAAGTATGTTAATGGCATCATTGGGACAGAGCTACAGACTATCCTGGTTCAATTTGCTGGTTTGATAATGGCATGGAGTCACTGTGCTGAGGCTGAAATGAGGTGGGAGGTGTGCTGCATGCTTACTACAGCCCACTTTACATGAAACCAAAGAGCACCACTGAGAGAGAATAATATTTTGGGAGACCTTAATGGACACTGGTGTTTGCCATTAGTTTGTTTATACTGAACAAGTGCATAAACTGAAAATCTTCAGCTGAAAATTCCATGTAACCAAGTTGGGAATGATCTAAGGTTTTCATGTGTTTTTCCCATCTAGGCAGGAAAAAAATTAGCCCAGGAATCTTCTTACCTCTTAATCCCTGCCCATAAATGTGAGTGAAGTTACTGTTAAAACCTGGTAACAGGAAGACTGTTGATTCCACCATGTTTGTTCCATGTTAAATATTTTCCTGGTAGAATTGGGAGGGATGGAAAGCAATTCAAGCCACTTAAAATAATGAGCTATTTCCTCTCCTTCCAGCACTTAAAATAATTGTCTTGAGGGAGGGTGAGGAGTCATACCTGGCTATAATTGAAGGGGTTCACTTCATCTTATTCCTTTCAAAGATGTTAAAGTTGTCTGTAGTAAATCACATTTTTTCACATGGCAGCTTTAATAACACTGTCACTTCCCATAATAAATAGAATCAGCCTCCAGCACCATTCATTGACATTTATCTTGTGACACTACATTTTCTATCAGTGCAATACTAAACATAGACTTTACCATGTTTGTGACAGATCTTGAGCCTGTCTGCATAGCTGCTACTGTAGTGAATAACCACCTGCCACCTTTACCTATTAAGCAAAGACTTGCTGACATCAACCAGTATGCAAAGGAAAAATGGGGCGAGGTTGAACAAGGACTGTCTTTAATAAAATGTCAAAAGTGAATTTTTCAACAAGAAGATAAAAAGTAGGACAGCAATCATGACCTCCTTTGTGGGATCTTGGTTGGAAGAAAATGGACACTGTAATCATGAACTGTCCTTGAACCATGGGAAGAGCCTGAAGGAAGAAGAACAGTGGAGAAAAGGCAAGGAAGCAAGAAGATAAAGCAGAGCAAAGTAGAGAAAAAAACAGGATGTGGGGGATACTGGGAGAGTTAGATGACAGACAATCATGTAGTAGATTTAGGTGCGTGAACAGTGTGTGCGCTATTCCATGAATCCAATCATCATTGCTGGTGTCTGTGATCAGTGTAGCTTGCTCTATATAACCAAGGGATGTACAGATAATAAAGGTCTTTGGTTTATAACTCCCGTTGAGTTGCCAAAGTCCATTCTTCCCCCACACTCCTTTGCACACCCTTACTCACCTCCCATTCTCTTCCACTGTCTGCTGGGGGAGAATGAGAAGCCTTATACGTTGAATAATGAGTATAGGACCTTTGCTAGGACAGTCTGAAAGTTTTGTGCTAGGTTTGGGTTTGGGTTGTTATTACCTATACTATTTGCAAAATTCAGAACTGATAGAAGAGCTAACAATTTGTTTTTAAGAAGAGTACTGCTGTTCTAATTCAGAAGACAGAACCCTTCTGCTATCATCTCAAAATTTCTGAGTAATAAAGATTTGTCTTAGCAGAAAACCGCACCAGCTAATACACATTATGAAATCCTGTACATCCAAGAAACTATATTAGCTTACTTGCCAACACAAATCTATTTAATTCCTGAAGTGAACATATATAATATCAAATTGCAGAGGATTTAACAAAAAAAAAAACAAACCAAAACAAAACAAAACAAAAACAAAAACAAAAACAAAACAAAACCAACATACTGTCTCAAAAAGGAAAGAGCTTCATTCACTTGCATTTCTAATATAAGTGGGGAAAATTATTTGTACTTGAATTTAAAATATTTTTTTTTCAATATAAATTTTTGGAGACAGGCTGGAAAGTATACACACCTTTACAAGCTGTACAAATTCTGGTGCTGTCAAAAACATTTTGTCTCTTTTGTTTCTTTCTTCCACCCTTCAACCCTGAGCGCTCCCACAGTAAATGGACACGGGCATGGTTTTGTTGAAAATTTGATTTACAGAACCATTTCTTGCTGATGTCCAGAAAATACACAAGTTCTTTTTAGTGAAATTGAACATGGAACAGATCAAACAGTCAGACTTTTCAGCTGTTATCTAAGAGTCATGGCCCTGCAAGAGCAATCAAAAGTTCTCAGAATGGAGGGGTCAGTGATGAATTTAAAGATTGAACCACACTGCATGGAGGCAATCCAGAGTGGCAGAAAGAAGCAGTGTTGCAAATGATCAGCATTTTTCTGGAGTAAGGGGGGAAATTACAAGAAGCAAGGCAACAATACCTAAATTACAGAATGCAGAAGATTTGACATGTATCTTTGCATGATGGGAAACATTCCTAAAAGTATTTAGAGAGTCTAAATGTTCAACAGTTTGTTCATATAAAAGGAACTGAAGAGTACCCTCCCTAGAAAATGAGATGATGGAGTCCGGGAATAATATGCCTTAGCTCCTGTTGAGACTGTATAAACTCTAATGAGATAGTTTTGTCCTTTATAACTATGGTTCTTTTTCTTTGAGTTATTTTTGCCTTGAATATGTGACCAGCTTCTACTCTTGGGAATACAGCTAGTCTAGAAATTAGCATAATGATGGCTCATTACACAGAACAATCCTATCTTCCACGTCTAAATGTGACAAATGTGTGGAATAACTTAAATCTATGGTCCTGGAACAAAAATAGGAATGAGCAGTTTGTTCCCTGTGTTTTTGCTGAAACTGGAGATATGCACCTTCATATTTCTCAGTTTCATGTGATACAAAAGTTTCAGGAGCCTGAATGACTTCATAATGACAGAGAGTAGTAGAACAGCACAATTGTCTTACAAAGCCACAGATTTTTCTCTGTCCATCTAAGCTGAACAAAAAGAAATTTGAATGGCTTTGCGAGTCATGTATTCTTTACGAATCAGTGTAATGAGGGGAATATTACTCTTTGTTTATTGGTTAGATTGGCACAATTATATGTGCTATTATTGTGGCTCTTCTTTGCATTAAGGATTTTGCTTCCCATGCTTTCTCTTTTCATCTCTTGCTGCAGACAGGATTATTTAACTATTTTGCTACCATTTTAATATAATATGAGGGGATGTTACCATTCAGGTCTCTCAGGTGGAAAATATGGTGTGGTTTCTATAGCTTACCCAGTAAGTTGAACCTAACTGGCCTCTGCTTGAACCTAACACTATATAGCTGCTTTGGCATTTCTCAACAGTATGGCTGTGCTCCCAGTAGTAGTTTACCAAGTATATGTGCTCCTTTTAGCAATTCTTGAAGCCCTGAGGAGCTCCACATTGCCTGCAGTTCAATTCTATTCCTAGCAGTAGGGATAGCCTTTTCTTAAAACACAAACTTTCTTCACCTTTATCTATCTTGGACAAATATCTGCTAAATATTATGCAAATTATTTTAGTAAAAATGGCTAGTTCTTAGGGAAACTATCTGGTTCAACTTCTTGGTAATCCTCTGTACTCCAGAGGTATAACTTCAGCCTTTTATTCTTAATTCTTTCCAGGGTCAAACCACAAATCCTAAAAACACAGAATTATTTTCATTTCTATAAATCTATTAAAAGCTCTAAGCTGTTTCACAGCACATGAACAATGAGATCACCAGATGTCTGTCCATTTCCAGTAGCAAGGCTGAAACCAGGAATAATATTGACATCATTAAAAGAGGAGGCAAGGTGCAAAGAGTAGTATGATGGGTCTTCTGGGCTGGCCAAGGGGAGTCAATCACAGCTCTCACATGCCCTTTTGGCCTGCTGAGCATAATCCACCTACAGCAACCTTGGACAAGTTTATATAGTTTGACATCTACTAAAATACTAGATTTTCATGGCAGCTACAGAAATAAGGGAAGTTTTAAGGGGATTTTCCTTCTCTAACTGGCAAGAGGTAGAAAAGATGTAAAACTCAGACAAGATATATATAAAAAAAAAATCCAATACTTTTCACTATGAAGAAGAAAATAGGGAAAGGACTAGGAAAAAATGAAATCACCAAACCGACAAGTCCATTATTTTTACTTTTGAATATGTGTATTATTTTTTCCTCTCAGAAAGTTTTGCTTCTCTTCTAGGACCTCTTTGCTTTCCAAGTAAAATACGTATAAGATACCCACAAAACTTGCAGGCCTGACTGCTATTGAAAAGGGTACTTTCCCTATGCTCAGCTGGCTTTCTTCACCCTAAATTCCTAAACCACTCAGTGATCTGTATTCTCTCATATAACACGATCACTCAACCAGCAGAAGGGTTTTCCTCTGCCCCCTGACAACTAAATGCAGTGAGGAGGCACATGTACCATAAACTTGGCCACTGACTGCTAGGACAGACCCTGCCTGATGTTTGCTTTCACCAAGTCCACATGTACAATCAGGTGCCAAATCTGAAAGCAGAAAACTACTCTAGCCTTCATTTTCACAGAGCCCACCATGCTGACCTTCAGGAAATCACGGAAAGGAATGTGTACTGTAGGCCGCAAAAATAAATTAAATAAATAAATAAAGCAAAGCAAAGAAAACTCAAACCCATATCTGGATGTCAGGTGTAGATTAAGGAATGGGAGAGTCTGGGTGGAAGGGAACAGGAAGGAAGATGATGAGTGGGAAAGTGTTATCAGATGAAGAAAATGAGTGATGGAGACTGATCTGGAAAGGATCCCGATTTTAGCAAAGAGAGATAGAAAATGAAGGGCCTCCTGGTCTTAGATAATGGTTCTCAATGGTTGGGAAGTATAATAAGGAATACAAGAACTACCTGAGCTGTAAGTGGAAGAGGATAAAGAAGGAGAAATAGAATATTGTTGGACTTGATTAATAAAAGGGAAATCAGACATTCAGCAGTAAGCTCAGGACTAACAAAGCAAGAAGAGTAAGGCTGAAATGAGAAAGCTTGAGAAGGCGTCAGGAACTGAAAGATGTGGGTGAGAGAAATGGTCTTGAGTCAGAAGGCAATTGAATAGAAAGAGGTAAGACGTGAAAATAAAGTCTGTGTTTACATAAACAAAGGTAATATAGAGAGTATACAGCACAGCAGTTTGAAGTGAGTTATACAGGGTTACATATATTCTTGCAACACATTCAAAACATTTTGAGTGCTTAATTTCTGATTTTCCGATTGTGATTTTATTTGAATAAATGGTACATTTTCTCCAAACACTTGAAGCAAGATGTAGAAAAACAGAGTTCCAGTGTTACAGTCCACGTGGTTTGAATGTTTTCATTATTTTGTCTACCATTTTGTCATGTGGGTTAGTCCTAGAAACAGTAAGAGAAGCTTGAAGGATTCATTTGCAATGTATGTTTGTTCAGTGTTCCACCTTCCCAAGTCTTTTTACTGAGAAATATTTCATATATACATAGTAGGAAGAGATGCAATTTCACTCTTGGCCATGTTGTAGAAAGTTGATAATGTAGCAAGGACAGTGAAAGCACAGCAGATGTTTTCCACAGTATGTGAAAGCATAGGACTGCACATGGCCAAGACTTGACTGAGCAAAGCTGCATTTGAGAATGTAATGTTGTCGACACCCTCTGACAAGAAAGGAACTGTGAAAAAGACTGAGAAGGTGGAAAGATAGCATGTTCCTAAGTACTGAGGACAAGTTCTCCAATACCTTTTCTGTTTTGTTTGTTCGGGGGTTTAGAGTAAGCGGTAAACAAAGAAGTGTGTGGTTCCTGAGGCTACCCTGCTGTCCTGCTAGCCAACTCACCTATTCCTCTTCTTTTCAAGTTGTTAAGGAAATTTCTGAGAAACCTGATGGATTTTATTGCTTCAGCATAGCTTACTAGAAGGACTGAAAGCGGTACTCATAAAAAGTGAAGAAAGCCTGTTGCTGTATGTAAGAGTATTTTTGTCAAGAGTATTTTTGGCACTTGAGTAGAATACACTCCATGTTTTCATGAGGATATATGAAGACTGTTTGAGTAAAGACATTGGTGTTCAAGGCCTCACAAAGGCAATTGAGTTTTCAGTAGCATGAAAACTCCTCCACTTTGTGGACAGAGATACAGATAATGTTTTGGAAGTAAAGCACCAGAAACTGATCAGTGATAACTGTACATCTAGATAAACAAGAACTATCATAATTGGAATAAGACTCCTTTAAACCCCTTCTTTCTTATGGAAGGTTTATTTATGTCTTTAGGTTTTACTATACAATATAAGAAGTTTGGAACTGAGAGGTCAAGTTTAATTCACTCTATAGATTTGGACATGACACATACAGGCCTGAAGAGATTTTTCTGAAGGTCTCAGAATACCTGAACACTGAACTAAGGTCTCCTGAATGCTAATTTAGTATTATTTGAATGTGCTATGCTGATGTACTCAGACTTTCTCCCTCACATGGTTTTTTCCCCTCTTCAGGACAGAAAGTGATCCTCGGGTAACATTTCCACACCAGTATAGCACAGATTAAAATTTGTCCCCATAGAGTTTCTATAGCTAGTGTGTTAGATATCTTTTACCTGATCTTTCCACTGTGGATTCCAAATGCTGTTCTGTCAACTTACCACATGGGCTGGGATTTTTAACAGAATAAAACTACTGGTGCTTGTGAGTATGTCCAACTCTGTCAGCAGTAAAAATGAAAATTATTGCAGCAAAGCAGTGGTGTCTAGAAATGGTGTTGCAATAAAATAGTAACATTCAATTCCACAGCAAAAGCAATCCCCACACTCAAGATTTGCTTATGATGCATCTGTGATATTAGAAGGAAAGGCAATCGAAGGATTTAGAAGTTCCCTAGGCAACCCTCACATTTCCTTCCGTAATGTGTCAAAACATCAAAGGATGAGCATGATTCACGGGACATTGTTATTCTGCTGCTTCCTTATGTGTCACCTCTGACTGTTTCTAGAAGTTTAGTTTGCTTTCTACTGTAAATGAGATGCAACACAATGCTTGGGCCTGATGTGAGTGTTTTGGCACAACTCCAGAGGAAACTCGATGGTTTCAACTTAAGTTTGAAACTTTTTTTTTGGTCCCAGGAGAAAAGATTTCAGTCTAAACTGTTGCATTGACTGGAGTTGTCTTTTTTATTATATTTGTAAAACTGATACACATTATGAATTTCACAGCAGCTAAAGAACTCTTTTGTTGGTTCAAAGGGAACACAGTTCATTGGAGTAGTTTTTCAATCAGTGACTCAAAAACCTTGGGAGATATGTGGACTGTTTCTTTGTTAGGCTTGTTTTGCTAAGGAGACAGTGGAAATTACTGCCTGTAGATTTTAAAGCTATTGCACAGCTATGTAACTTTCTGCAGGAAAATATGAAGTTTGCAGTCGGGAAAAAAAGGTTGAACCACTGGACTTGCAGGTTGCTGAGATGGCTGCATTCTACTGAGTGTTGCTCAGAATTCTACATACAGTCTCCTGTGTTATTTACAGCCTTATTAAATCAGCATAGTTACAACTGTAACTTTGAGATAAATGCTTACCCCAACCTTTAAAGCTTTTATATTAAGCTTGACCCATAGATGCAGTTCACTGTTCTATGTATTTTTAAAGTAAAGGCTAGGTTGTATAACTGGTATCTACAATCTTTGCCCAGTGGTGGTAATGGCTAATGAAATCATATATGTACATGGGCAAAGCAGCAGAGAAAGAATACTAATGCTTTAGATACACTTCTGTGTTCTCTGCATGCAATTATTAATGTCTATGAAGTCAGTAGGATACATTAGTACAAGTTGCTGTGAGCACATTGAAAAGCAGGGTCTTCTCTGTATGCCTTCATTTCTGACTCATCTGGGTTCTTCCACAAGCCTGTGAAACAAGTGCAGCAATCTCATCTACTCCCTTTAAACAAAGACAAGAAAATACTAATCTGTGTTCCTAAATGCTGTTTCTGTGTCGCCTTTTCTAGTTTCTTTTCCCAGACTATGGCAAGGAGTTCAGATAAGGGGATGATCACTTTTAGAAGGCACTGTTGAGACAATGTGTCAAAACTGAATGAAAGAAAATTTCCTTCTCTTTTCTCCACCACCAAGTTTATCTTCCACTCTTCACAGGCCTTTGGGCACAGGACAATGGATTGCAGTGGTATTCCTGCTGTTGCTGACATAGCAGGGTGCCCTGACAGCCAGACTTTCAGACTTTCAATGTTCTTTTTTCTTACAGCTGGTTACAGTCTTAAATATGTGGAGAGCTTGTTTTGGCATCAACTACCTACACCTTAAATGGACCCAGATGAACATTCTAACTTTGGCTGCTATGACTCGAACTTCTGCTGTGTAAGCATGCATCGGGCTTTATTTTGTTAGTGTATTTGAGTGATAGTCACCATGATGATGATTATTAATGGCTTCTGTTAGTCTGCCTGACCTTACTCATCTGCAGTACTCCTTCAGTTCTAGAGTATCTTCATTCCTCCTAAGGGACCAACTTAAGAAGCTCAGCATTACCCTGACCAAGTAGGAGTCACACAATGTGACACTGAAGCATGACCATTCAGCTCAAACTGCCTCATCCTCCTCCAGGTATTGGTTTGAATAAGCAAGTAACAATTACTTCCTAGAAGCTTCTGACAAAGAATATTGGCATTAGTGAGGTAACTAGCTGAAAGCTGGAAAGACAGGAATCCTGTCTACCACACCCTGTTTTGTCATGTACCTGAAGCTCTTTTAATGCTCATGCAGCCTTTGAAGACAAAAAGAAGGTCCCACTTTTGTAGCCTGTACTTCCAAGGGAAGGTCTGCTTATGCATTTATTTATGTAAAGCTTATTTACTTCAGTGAGACTGTGGGATTCATTCAGGACACAAATTACTAAAACCTCATCTCTTACAGCTTATTCATCAGAGGCTCCAGCTCCTTCTCATAAACTATGCAAAGAATATTTTCTCCTCATTATATATGGTATTGTCTTTATTCAACACTTAAGAAGAAATCAACTTGATTATTGGGAATAGCTTCTTCTTTTCAAAAAAACAGGTTATTTTATTACATAAAATGAAAAATACCCCCCACAAAACTGTCTGTCCTCCATGAAATATATTTTTTAAACACTTATTCATCCACAGTCTGATATGACATAACTCCAGGTTAAATATTAACTAAACTTTCTGCTGTACTGTAGGATTTGTCTGACACTGTCAACAGCACTTGGCTCAGTATGGCTAAGTGTTTTATGTTGGCCATCTGTCTGACTGCCCACCCAGTTAAGCAGAAATCTTGAGCAGTCCCTGGATTGCATTAATATTTCCAACATCACTGTGTCAAATTCATGTGGGACTGTACTCTAGCTGAGGGAGGGCCTGACTATATATGCCCCCTTTGGATCTGACTGAAAAACAACTGAACATGTTTATCTGGAGTTTAAAAGGAAAAAAGAAAAAAAAAAAAAAAAAGCTGGCAAAGACTGATCAAAATGACTTCATTTAGAGATTCAAAGTAAGAGATTCAATGCACAGGGCAGAAGAGAACAGGATGACAGAGGAGTACTACAGAGATGCTGCTCACCACTGTAGAGAGAAAATTTTCATGTGGCCAAAGCACAGTTAGGGTTCACTGTGAAAGACAACAAAAAGGGCTTTTTAAAATACGCTAACAGCAAAGGGAGGACTACATAAAACTTTAGTCCGATGCTTGATGAAGTTGTATACCTCATTAATCAGGACATAAACAAAGCAGACACATTTAATGTCTGTTGCTTGCACTCAGCCCTGGGGTCCCCGAAGCCCTGTCTTGGAAAACTGTGACTGAGGAAATGATAAACTCCCAGTCAGCTCTGAACGTGTTCAAGACTTGCTGCTCCAGCTGGACATCATACCTCTGGAGGCCCAACGGGATTCATCCCACAGTACTGAAAAGCTCTTGAGAGACAACACAGTCATTCATTGGACACATCCAGCACTGGTTCATGAGGGGAAAGTCCTTCTTAACTAAATTTCATTTTATGACGTCACCCAAATAGTTGACCAAGGGAAGGCAGTAGATGTGGGGTTTTTTTTTGTATTTTAGCAGACCTTTTCACACTATGTCTCAAAGTATCCTCCTGGACAAAATGTCCAGCATACAGTAAGACAAGTTCATATTATATTGGGTGAGTAATTCGCTAACAGGTCAGGCTCAAAGAATTACACAGAGTTACATCATGCCGGTGGCTACTCACCAGTGGGGTTCCCCAGGGCTTGATTTTAGGGCCAGTGCTCTTTAATGTTTTTATAAACGATCTGGACACAAGAATCAAATGTACATTAATGATACTAAACTTGGAGATACTGTGGACTCCCTCAGGAGAGGGAGACCTTACAAAGAGATCTGCATAGTCTAGAGAACTGGGCAGTCACCAACTGCATGAAATTTAACAAAAGCAAGTTTCAGATTCTCCACCTGGGACAGGATAACCCTGGTTATATCCCCTGGTAATCCTGGGGAATGAGAATCTGGGGAGCAGGCCTGCAGAAGGATCTGGGGGGCTGGTTTCATAGCATGTTGAATACAAGTCAACAGTGTGCCTGGACAGCTAAAAGGGCCCTCCATGTCCTGGTGTGCATCAAGCATAGCATTGTCAGCCAGTCAAGGGAAGTGATTGCCCCACTCCACACTGCATTGCTGTGGTGCCACGCTGAGTACTGTGCACAGTTTTGGAGCCTCAGTATACAAAGGACTTGAAACTACTAGCACATGTACAGAGGAGAGCAAGCAAGGTAGTGAAAGGCCACTAGGGCAACACTTAACCAGAAGTGACTGAGGTCACTTGGTCTGTTCCCCTTGGAGAAGACAAGGCTGAGGGGTAACCTCATCACAATCTACGACTTCCCTCTACAATGGAGGGAGAGGTGCTGATCTCCTCTCTCTGATAACTGGCAACAGGACATGATGAAATGAAATAAAGCTGTGTCAGGGAAGTTCAGATTGGACTTTAAGAACGTATCCTTCACAGAAAGGGTGTTCGTCTCAGTGGAACAGGCTCTCCAGGGAACTGGTCATGACACCAAGTCTGTTCAGGTTCAAGGAGCATCTGGGTGATTCACTTAGTATATCTTATATCTCATATACTTGAGAAGCAGGGAAGTGCACTTGATGAACCTTATGGGTTCCTTCCAGCTTGTGATAGTCTATGATTATAAAATGAAGATAGAGGATCTGTCCCACAGGATGAAAATAAAATTTAGTCACTGTTTGATGTACATGGTTTTGTTTACTTAAAGAGAAACCCATTTCCTTGAAATGCAGATTAGAGTTACTAAATCTGGCAAACCTGAAGATTTAATGGGACATCTGTAACATAAGCATACCTCTTTGTCTTTGTAATTCAGGAGTAAATCCACTGACTTGCATTGACAGTTGTACTGATGCAAAGCCTGTGGGAGGTGAGAATCAGGCCATCAGATAGTAAAGCATAATTCATGAATGCATAATATACATTATATAGTTTACTTTCTGAATGTTACTCAGATGGAACAACAGAAAAAAAACACTGATTTTCATTATTTTCAGATTATTTACAGCAGGATTCAGGGAACTTTTTTTAAACGAACATGAAACTGAATTATTTCTTCTTACATTTTCATTTAAAAAATCTTGATAATTCAGGTGATCTGAAATCTTTTAACAAATATAATCTTTCAGATCTATTTTTAAAATAAATCTCTCCAGAAGGGAAGTTTGAAAACAGTTCAATCATAACCCTTTTTATAAGGTGCTTCTTGTATAACAAAGATTTCTCCTTTAATAGTTCAATATTGTAGTGATAGAAATATAAAGTTTTCCTTAATAAGATGTTCACAGTTCACATATGAAGAATTTCAGCATGATCCTTGATAATTTACAGAATGGCACAATCAATATTAAATTTAGGCTATATATATAGAAGCTGTTCTCCAAATACATTCTTAGATTAAAATATAACTGTAGGACACATTTGGGGGTGGTGGCAGTAAGTAGAAGGATTGTGATTTTGAGTGTGTGGCTGCTTTTGGCATTCTTTTCTGACTAGAATATTGGTATTTTTTCTTGTCATCTGAACTAAACAGTCCTGGCAATTGTGAGAGACATAAACATCTTTGTATATGATTGAAGCAAAGGACTTCCTGATCAGTCCTGATCATTTTCCATCAGTCTGATTATATTGACAAAGTAAGGCCTAAAATAAATGCACCCATAAAATTGTCAGACACATCTGTGGGATTTAAAAGTACTGAGGAAAGTATTTCACAGAGAGCATCCAGTTTGCAGTAATAATTTGTTTTCCCAAGCTCACCACACCACTTTTTGCGATTCTAGTTTCTATGAAGAACCTGACACCTGAACAGGGTGTCTGGCCTCACTCTCTCACCTCCCCTGACATGTGTGTGTCAGCTGCAGCTCCGTGCACGGGGTTAATCATACCCCAGGATTCATGCCTAAAAGGTGTTTCAGTGCCGTGGCAGGAGTATGCAGCAACACTCCAAGCCAAAGAGCAACACGTGCTTCCAGCAGTGCTATCTGTACGGCCTGCTTACAAGCCTTACTAC
>JANHFX010008078.1:3161-15393 GCA_027560015.1 Chloroceryle amazona
TAAGTTCATATGACTTTCTATGACAAATGATCTTTTACAATCCTGACCCACTTCTTACAATGAGATCAGACTGGCAACCCCCTGAGGCCCCACACAGAGAAGAAGCAACATCCTGGGCTAGAAAATGCCACGTCAGTGCCCGTAAACAGGATTTCAGAGTCAGCACTTTCTTGCTGGTGCAGAGGCCACGACGGTGACTCCTGAGCATCAGACTTGTCCCTGTGTGTAACCCTGCTTCTGTACAAAGCCCAGCCCACACAGAGGAGCTTGAGTCACTGTTTACACCCTGGTGTAACTTAGTACAGAGCATAGCTGGTGCTGAGAGGATCTGTGTTAGGGTTGTGTTAGGGTTTCTGGGCTAGTAAATCAAAATGGGTCCTGCTTGACCATGGTGCCAGTAGGGTAAGAAGTGAGTGGGACCCTGCTCCCCAGCTGCCATAGGGGAAGTCCAAGGATGGAGGGCTGGTGGGAGATCTGACTTTTGGAATTTGATCCTGTCCCTTATGATGGATCTGGAAAAGTACTGGAAATCACAAAGTCTCATTTGGGGAATTCAGCCCCTGTAAGAAAGGGTCACTCAGGAGGCAGATCATCCCAAACAGCCTCCTCGAGGGGTGTGCAGCCTTGGATGGCAGCTGGGCCCAGCCTCCTGGGAAAGACCCCAACACTGTTTTGGTTTGGAGGTAGAGCCCAGACACTTGAGCAGAAGTCTTAGGGGCACCAACATTGAACATTTCCCCCAGGGCTCCCAAGACTCCGTTTTGGGCTGATGGGCGTGAGCAGTGCTGGCGCCTGGCTCTGGGAACAGACGCTGCCTCTGTGTTGGTTCAGGGATGTGACTGATGGAGACTCATGAGGATCATTTGTAGAGATGTCAACTGTTAATGAGTTAGTCATCAAGGCCAGCAACAGCTGAAGGCTGTTTTTCTCCCTGGGCTCTATATAAGGAAATGGAGGCCATCAGCTGAGTTTGGGCTGCTGAGGAGGAGATGGTCTTTGGAGAGGCTGAGATCCTGCTGTCCCCTCAGCTGGTTCCCCTTGGGATGTTCTAAGAGCTGGTGGACTGGTTCTCTCTCTGGAAGGTGATCCCCCTCCAGCTGGCTGTGGCTTCCTTGTGTGTGACCTGGTGAGGACTGAGCCCCACAGCTCTACCTGGACCATGCACTCAGTGCCTAGCTGGAAATGGATCTCACCATGTGGTATGCTGGGCCTTGGGCTCTGCCCAACCTTACTGTGGTCACTGACGTATCTCAGGGTGGCTCTGAGACCTGCTGGGTGCTCTCCCCCAAGTCATCCCAGGCTCTGCTTTAAGCTCTGAGAGCAATGTTTTCTGCCGAACCTTCTGAGTGATGCTCTAAGGTGTCTCATGGAGGCTTCTGGGGTGAGAAACTGCTGTGGCATCTGGCCTCCAACCTTCCCCCTTGGTGTTGTGCTGCCCGTGTGGGTTACCAGGAAGGCGAGGTCCCCATACCAGCATTATCTGGGTAGACTGGTGTTGCAGAATGTATGGGAGTTGGGATTTTTCTCCCATCTCTTGTGGGTCCTCAGGAGGCATTCTCAGATAGGGCTGGAAACCCACCAAGGGGTGAGCACAGTGCAGAAGTGGAGAAGGTCACATTGGTGCTCTGATTTGGATGGGAGAGAAAACAGAAAGGTCCCTTTAACTGGAAGCTCAACAAAAGTAGGCAGGGAGGCGTGGGGTTTGGGTGTGGAGGCTGTTTGCTGTCAGTGTTTGCCATGGAGGAAGGCTCCTCGCCCTGAGCTGGCAGCACAGGGTGGCAGGAGCAACCACCCATGGGCAGGGGAGCTCTGCAGCTCCCAAAGGGTTCGTTTTAGGGGAACCTTGAGTTTGGTCCAATCCAGGCACAGCCTGCTGCTTGAACAGATTCTGAGAAGCTTCCCCCTCAACAACAGCATCTGTTATTTTTCTAGGATTTCAAAAGAAAAAAAAAATCCCAGCAAGAAGCCTTGCGAAGCTTGCGTAGGTGAGGGGATGGCTCTGTCACCGCCGTGACTCACTGGGGAGGTCTGTGACTTCCGAGAGCAAAAACAGCCGGGAGGACTCGTGAATGATCCCTCGTGGAGGGGTAGCTGAGCTCGCCACCAGAGAAGTAGCTGAATTTCTGTTCCTCCTTAGGACTGGTTTGTTAACAAAGAAGTTATTAATAACCAATTAAGCCGGAGCTCTCGTCACGCCTTCCTCTGGAAGTGTGGCAAGAGCATCCGTGGTTCCTCCTTCGGCACCGTACCCACCCAGCTTCCTCGGCCAGCTCGGAGCTGGATGGGAGAGAGCAGGGGGGTGATGTGGGGAGGTGCCTTGTCCCTGCTCTGGCGGGGGGGACACGCTCTGAGGGCCACGTCCCAGGCAGGGATGCAGCGTGCAGAGGTGATGTGGGGCTCGCCCGCGGTGCGTTCGGCTCCCTGGTGGTACCGAGGGGAGCGGGTGTGCCAAAGAGGAGCCCTGTGCGGCGGGTTTTCGGTTGGTGCCAGGGCAGAAGGTGCGAGTCAGGCGTGGGGACAGCCCGGGGCAGAAGGCCAGCGGGAGGAGGTTCACTCACCCGACTCTTCCTCGGGCTGAGGATGTGCGTGTTGCCGCATCCCCGGGTGGGCTGGCGCCGAGCCGGGTGGTGGGGAGCAGGCTGCTGGAGCGGGGCCCGCCGGCATCATTCACGGAGCGCCGGATGCCCTGTGAAACCCCTGAGAGAATCCGGGCACTGTGCTCCTCTTGAAACCGCCTATTCAGGGGAGAGATGAGGAAGACAAGAGGGAGGAAGCGGAGGGATGATGGAGCACTGAAGGCCTCTGTGTCTGGCCGGTGACGGATGCAGGTGCAGCTGCAGGTTCCCCGGATGCTCCGCATGGCCCTTTCCTGCAGGATGCCCTCAGGAGTCCCCCCACCCCAGGCTCCCAGAGCCCCCAGCTCTGCTTTCACTCTGATTTATTCCTGCTGCTGCAGCATCCAGTGCAGCCTTTTTCCCTACAGAGTTAGGCCTTGAGGTAGCAGGGCTGTGTGGGGATTCTCTGAGGTCTGATATAGGGTTGAGCTGTTCCTTGTTGCTATGACCTTTCTCCCCTTCCCAACTGCCCATCTTCAGGAAACGTTTAGAAATGAAAGAGCTCTGAAAACCCTGCCCAGCCTGTCATCGGCTTGGTCTGAAATGAGCAAACCAACCTCAAAGGTCACAAGGGCAAATCCACACACGTGGCCTCGCATGTCCCTACCCACACGGTGCTACTGCATCTGCTTCCATTCGCTAGGAAACCCAGCTGAATAAAGCTGCTGCTGTTGCTTTGGTGGCTGAGAACCATCTCGTGCCCTTTTCCTGAGCGCTGCTTTTGCTTGTGCAAGGGAAGAGGGAGTGAAGATTTTTGGGAGGCCACAATAAAACCGATGGATTCTTCCCCAGGGCAATGTTGGGTGGTGATTTCTGACACATCAGCTGCAGAAATCCAGGGTAACGTCACTGAAGCCTCTCCAGATATCCATCTGTATAAATGACACCAGGATCTGGCCTGGCTCTTTTTAAAGAAACAGTGCCTAGGGGCTGGCTCCAAGAGTCACGCTCTTGCTTTCTGCCTCTCCTAGCCAACGCTCCCCGCAGCGCTCCTACGAGGCAATCCTGCCTTTTAAATGGCAAGTCGGGGCACCGCTCGCTTTAGAAATGTTTCCTGCAGTGCTGGAAAATACAGCACTTGTTTCAATGAAAGAGTTTGAGAGCCCCAGGAAACTGGGGACCTGGGCCACCTCCCTGTGAAGCTGGTGGCAAAGGAATGGTGTGGTTGGGCTCGTGGGCCGAGTGATGTAAGGTGCAGATGTTAGCACGGGCAATAAAAGCCTTGCCCAGGTAGGTGTGTATGTGGCACGTGCATATTTAGAGATGCAGTGGCATTATCTAGCAAAGTATCCACCAAAATACTCTGCTGTGTGTCCGTGTTAATGTCAAGAGTTCCTTTCAGCAAGCATCTGAAATGCAGATTTGCTGTCCCCCTTCCCTCCTTCCTGCTCTTTCTTCCCCTCTCTGGCTGAAAGAGGAACCGGGTTTGGATTTTGCTGGCTCTTGGGCTTTGCTGGGGAGCTGTGGCTGGCTGACAATCTTGGGCACCGTGGGTTTTGCCTGGCCGAGCACCTTGGCAGCTTGTGGAGCTAAGGATTAGGTGGCAGCAGGATGTAAAGGTGTGTTTTGTCCATTTCTTCTCTTGTCGTGGTAATGTTAAGTGATGGTGTCCTGTGGTGCTGGAGAAGTGTTTGGGGTTGGGGCAGACCTGTTGCTCTTCTCTGCTGCAGGGACTGGAAAGTCTCTCTGGGTTTGCCTGGGAGCAGGGGATAGGAGGCACCACGGGGTTCTGGATTCCTTGCAAGGGCTCGGATGAGCAATTAGGGCAAGAGCTCGATCTTGGGAAAGCTCCAGCTCCAGGCAGATCTGTCAGAGTGGAGGGCAGCGTGCAGGAGAGCTGGGCTGGCCGCTGCCCTTTGCTGGCAGTGATGTGGAGGAGGAGGAGGAGCTACCATGAGGTGCCTGGAGAACCCGCAGAGCAGCAGGAACAGCCAGGATTGAGTGCACCGGTCACAAATGGCTGGAGTAGTTTCTGGGAGACTCTCAAAAACAGCTCAGGAAAGGGCTATGGCCCCTCTCCAACCTGAGCACCTGTGTTTTCTGCCTCTGGAGACCAGGGGCTTAATTCAAGATCTGCAGGCCAAGCTGGCATCTGCTTGTTGCTTCCTCAGCTGGGAGCAGCAGTGCAGCCACCAGTGGTTTGCAGCTGCATGGTTTTGGCTCCCCAGGGCAGAGATATTTACAGGTTCAGTAAAACATTTCAGCATGTGTTTGAATCTACCCTTGTAAGCCATGTTCTGAGCACCCCTGGGTGCTGAGGGATTAAAAAGCACATCACCTGCCTACAAGGCTTAGCAGAGGCTTTAGCCCTGAGGGTGTAAAACATGCCAGTTAATGGAGGGTCTAGGGAAGGGGCATACTGGGAGGGAGCTTTTGGGAGAAACCAGTGACAGCCCATTCAGGAGAGAAACAGCACGTGAGTGCTGCACTTGGTCTCTGCTCTCAAAGATGATACAAGTGCAGGTTTGAAGCGTGAAGCTGGGAGTCAGCGTGTGGAAGACAAGAGCATCCATCCAGCATAAAACCAAAGGTGTTCAGTCCAGAATCCCAACACCAGTAGTGGTTGAAAGTAGGTGAGTAGATGTATTTCCCTGTTATGTTCTTGAGGACCCAGCAGCGTAGGGCTTGGATACCTCCTGAACCAGAGCTATGTCTGTATATTGCATCTTGAAAGGGGCGTTCATGGATGATGACATCCCCACTTCCCTGATTCCCTCCAGCCTCTGATCTCAGAGGAAAATGGGATGTCTTGCCCTGCCTGGAGGGAAAATACTAGAGCCTTGTGTTTTGTTCTCATGATACCCAAGAACAAGCTGGAAATCTGATGCAGACCCAGTCCTTGCAACATGCCTGGAATGCTGGATTTCGGGCAGAATAACGGAGCAAGACGCGCGGGGCGTTTGCGTGGAAGCGCCTGTTGATTCTCTTTTGAGGGTCAGACGGGTGGCTTTGGTGGAGGAAATCATCTGCACAGCACAGCCCTTCCTTTCCAAGCAGTTAAGATCCTGCTGAGTGTAAAAAGCCCTTTTAAGCTTAGCTGTGCAGGTGTCACGAACTGTTCTTCCGGCCCAGTGGTGACAGATGTGGGGTTTTCACTACACCAGGCAGTTCAGGCTTATTTGGCTTTCCCCCTCGCTGATCGGGTCATTCAGCTTACGCAGCTCACAGAAGGCAACTTTCAGCATTGCTAAAATCTATCGTGGCTGCTCCATGTGTGCAGCCCTCAACACGAGTGACGTGTGAGTGTCAAAAGAGGCTTCTCGAGGGACAGAGGAAACCTACGGGCTGGGGCAAGTTGCTTGGCCGTTACATTTTTGATTGAGGTTAAAGCCCTTGTGGCTTGTGAGCAGCCAGTTCCCAGCAGCTCTGGCGTTCGCCTTTTGCCTTCTCTGATCACAGAGGTGTTTGATTTCTAAAGATCAGAAGGGAACGGGTTCCTTTGGCTTCCTCTGATGCTCACAAGGTCAGAGCGCAGCCCTGTATTTCTCCACCTCATTCAGCCCATAAGAATGTAGAAGCTCATAGGAGTATTAATTACAGCCAATTATAACCTGCTTGACTAGCTAAGATGCCCAAATGGCTACTGAAACCTGCTGTTGTTGAAGATGGACATTCTTCCTCAGCTGAGGAAGCCTCCTGGTTTGGAGGAGTCCACAGAGCAGGTGTCCAGCAGGACTGATCCATGGAGCAGCTTGGTCAGGTAGTGTTAGAATTGAATATATTCCTGAGAAATTCTTGCCTGGGGTGCTGTGCAGTTGGTTTTCTTTGTGGAGTCCCGATGGCTGGTCACGAATCTCTTCCAGCCCAGTTGGTGCATTTTTCATCGGCTTGTTGATTGCACAGGGACCGTGTATTTACAGTTTTGCCATGTCATTTAGGGGTTGGGGTGTTTTTGCATTCTGAAAGTATCTGGGAAGTTCTGTTGAGGGTGAGATGGGGCAGCAGCGACCAGCTTGGAGCCACGACTGAATGCAGATATGAAAGTTGCAATTGGAGTGGTGAGCCTGGGAATGGAGGAAGTCACTTGCAGAAGTGGGTATCAGAAATCTAGAAATTGGGCCAAATAATTAAGCAACTGGTGGGGTGCTCTGCAAACACAAACCGAACAGCCAGCCCTCAGTTTTCATTTGTTAAGGGGGGAAAAAAACCTACCAAGCTTTCAGCTGTGATAATGGGTGATGGGTGCCCAGCTGTAATCCAGGGACAGGGTGTTACAGATCCCCTGGTTTAAAAAAGCCAGAGCTCAAAATGCTTCCAGTGCTTGATTTGCTTCAGGGGTCCTCTCTTTTCTCCTGTGATTGGGAGCAATTCTATGAGATTTGAGCTAAAAATGACTGTAGCTCTACAGCTTAGGTCCAAGGGTTATCAGCTGGTGTGGCTTTCCAGTCAGCTTGTGCTGCCATGCACAGCTCGCTGCTGGGTGCTCTGGGAGCAAAGCACATGTGAAGGAAGGTCCTGTTGACCACACAATGCCCCAGGTCTCTGTGTATGATTTGATAATGCTGATTTCAGTCTTGGTACCCCTGAGTCACTCCAGATAAGTGGTAGATGAATCACTTTTCTCATCAGCCCTGGATTTTTGTGCTTAAATGTGAAACTCCTTGTACTTGAGCGTACGGTGTCCTCTGACTGAAGTGACCACTGGCTGCTTGGTTGTCAGTACACTTCACTCCCCTCCACCTTCTCTGTTAGCGTACGAAGTCTGTCGCCTCCCTCTCCAGCCAGCCAGGACTGGCCTAAACCACTGTCCCAGCCCACCAGGAGAGAAGACCCCCATTTCCAGATGATGCTTCAGAGCCAGGAGCACAACTCTTCTCGCTCTCCTCATCCTTTCTTCATTGTGAGCCCCACAGGGCAGTTTCCCTCAAGGTGAGAAACAGCTGTGGGCAGAGTGAGGATAATTCCTGGCCACGTGAGATCCTTGTGCAACAACACAAGTCATCCTGCAGATTGGCTGTTATTGCCAAGCCTTGACTGGTCTGAGGATGGGCCTGGGGCAAAAGGGAGGGCCTGGCTGTTTGGGTGACATTCTTTGGGTGGCTGCAGGAATGATGAAGAGCTCTGATGGGTGATGTTGTCCATTAGCTTCTTCCTGTCAGGAAGTCCTCTTGTCAAGGCAAGGAGGATGTCAACAGGAATAGTACAAACTGTATGAGCCACAAAGGAATCCTTGTCCTCCAGCAGGGGCTTTCAGGCTCTGACTTGGTGACTCGCTTTGGGGACTCAGATGGCAACACTAAACGAGCCCATCTTCAAATATCAGGGGCTGGAGTCTGCCACTCAGAGCTATGCAGGTGGTCCCAAGGGGCGAGTGCTCCCAGCTTGGGAACAAGCATCAAATCCAGGCTCTAGGTCAAATGTGCTGATTACATCTAATTAAATGAGAAAAATACCGCCTCACTAGACAGCGGGGCCATGGAGGGCTCCTGTCCTCTCCTTTCTGCTGATGTGGGTGCTCATCCGACCTTCTGGAGAGCTGGTTCAGGGAGCTAAACTGGCTCAGAAGTAACCTTTCCACCCCCCAAAAAAGTGATTAGTCTTCACCACAGATGGTATAAGCTGGTGTTGGTGGCAGGGAGGGAATGGGAACGGGTGGTGGAGGAAGGGCAGGAACCACAACACCATGACTTAGGTCAATTAAAACAGTTGTGGAATTTCACCCTGAGGCTTCAGTGGGATTTAATGTAAGCAGCAGCAATAGCCTTGGCCTCTCAGTGTGGCGTGGTGAGAAACAGCACTTATAGAGCAGTAAGGAGAAAGGAATGAGGGAAGGTGCCCGCAGATGAGAACGGCTCTAACTTCTAAAGAAACACCACACTTGGTTATTACGAGAACTAAGCACAACTCCAATGTCACTGCACTGTCAGTGCATGCTCATTCTGAGAAAACCAGAATGTGCTGGGGTTGCATTCTCTCCCCGCTCTTCATGAATTCTGCTAACGTGTTCAGAAAAGGTCTGGGTGGAAAGCCCATATTAGAGGTGTATTAATTTTGAACTTGTCAAAATGAGCCTTTGCACTGGAAAGAGTGTTACAAGTTTAGTCTGTGTCACAAACGCAGCTGGAGCCCTCGTGCTGGCTGTAAGCGTGCCCTAGCCTTGGGTTGATTCCAGATGAACTCAGGCAGTGGCTTACTGGGCAGTACTCTTCCCCCATTCACCATCTTTCTGATTTTGTTCCTTGTAATTACACTTATTTGAAGATGATTGAAGAAACCAGATTAAATACGATGAGAGCTAAACTTTTTATTTTGGTTTTCCTCGGCTTGTAAACAAATCCTGTGCGTGTGGTGGGGCTGCAGACCCCGTGGATCCGTAGCTCTAATCAAAGCAGACAAGAGTGTAACTCAGACTTTGCATAGTTCAATGAAATATTCATGAATCCAGGAAGGAATAACCTGGGGTGACCATCGCTTTGTATGAATCTGCATATATTCTGTGTCACTGTCGGCAATGTGCGGACGGCTCGGAAAATTCCAAAGAGGGCCTGTGCTTGCTGAGAAAGGTCTTGCTGCTTTGGCTCAAGGGACCATGAAGAAAGGCTGAGAAAACTGGATTTGTTCAGCCTTGAGAAGAGAAGGCTTAGGAAAGACCTTCTTACCGTGTCCCGGTACATGAAAGGTGGCTACCAAGAAGATGGACGCTTCCTTTTTACAAGGTGTCACGTGGAAAAGACAAAGGGTGATAGGTACAAGTTACTCCTGGGGAGAATCCAATTGGACTCCAGAAGAAGATTTTTCACCATGAGAACAATGAGACATTGGAATCATCTCCCAAGGGAAGTGGGGGATTCCCATACACTGGACAGTTTTAAGACTCAGCTTGACAGGCTGAGTAACACCAGCTCCCACTGGACTCTGTGCAAGTGGAGAGTGCCCAACCTCCTGAGACATGAGGCAAGTCCTTACTTGGCTACTTAATCCAGACTTAAGTGCTGACCATTAAAGCCACCTTCATTAGATGACGCTAGGCTCTGGTCTTGAATTGATTCCTCTGAAGACCTGTAGGTTAGGAGTGGGAAAGAAAATCGGTAATGGAGCAGAACTGCCTGTGATTTAGAGCTCAGATTGCACACAGCTCAAGCCATGCATCAGGGTAATGAGATTCAGTCTTGTTTGGTTACAAGCACTGGAGACAGAAGCAGAAAATGTGATCCACCAAGGCAGCTCTCAGGAAATGAGAAACAATAGAGTTAGGAAATCAAATTTCAAACTGCAGGGATATATTTATCAAGTTTTCCTTAGTGTTTTTTGCAGAGCTTTTTTTGGCCTTCTCCGGGCAGTGTTTTTTGTTTCTTCCCCCCCCCCCGCCTTGTATTTTTTCGGTCGGCCGACATATGGTTGGAGGATTAGATCACTGTAAAGCGCCGGTGTTTGTGACCTATTTGCTAATGCGGGGCTGGGGTCAGCGAGAAGAGATGAATGTACTTGTCATTGTTCAGTGCTTTTCAAGTGCTGTTCCTGTTGCCACTCACACCGTGGCCAGACGTTTGGAACAAACTCATTAGCTAATTAGTGGTGTGCTCAGCCCCACGTGGCGGTAGTCGCTGTGTGGGCGATATTCACATTATGGCTGTGGAACAGGCCCTCCTGTGGCTTCCTGGCAGCCGCTCTTTGCTAGGTTAGTTGGGAGGGCAGCCGTGGCCGGGCAGAGCTGAGGAGGGGGGAGGAGGCTGCGCTTGCCTTGTCTCTGCTGGGAGAGTCTCTCGCACACCAACCATCGTGCTGCAGCAGTGCTGCTCCTCGTCCTCCCGCTGCTTGCCACGCAACAGCCCCTTCGCTCCCACTCGCCCGATTTGCCGCTGCCATCTCTTCTCCGCGTGGACCGGAGCAGCTGTCGGGGAGGTGCCGCCGCTACCGGCAACCGATGCTGAACTCGTGTTGCAAATAATGGCCTTGAACTCCAGCTCTGCCAGCGCAGCTTGAAGTGGCGTTGAGTGGAACCAGCGCGTTCCCAGCCCACATCCAAGGCGTGGTGCAGCCTGCTCGGAAGAGGGATGGGGCAGCGTTGGGATGGAAAGATTTCTACCCTAGCTCCTGGGTTTAAAATCACAGGACAAATAGCAGCAACCTCCTGTTGCTAATAGGAAACAAGGGTCGTAGATCCACTGCCACGAGTCGCCTCTTGCCGTGGATGTCCTCAGGGGACCACCAGAAGGGATGGTCCCTTTGCAGCCTGGGCAGATCTCTGCTGGTGCTGCTGCTGTATCAATCGGGTACCCGACTGGTGCAGCAGGAACACTGCAGTTTAAGGCACGAACATGGGTAGGAATAAAAAATGTGTAGCTTTACTTGGCTGGCTCGTTTTGCCTGTGCTAAGTGGCTTGATCTGGTTGACAGAAAATGCAGTTTTGTTGATAGGGACGTGCCAGCCGTGGGAGCTCTCTGCTGGGTTTGTTGATTTGTACCCTTATGCTGTAGACAGACACCTGGGCTGGAACTGGAACTGGGAACCGGGAGGAAGCTGCCTCCTCTGTCACAACGTTGTCTGCCCAGACCTGGAAGGAAGGCAGGCAGGAGAGAAGGCAGCAGGAATAAGCTTGTTCTTCCCATTTTATTTTAACCAAGAGCTTTCTTCTCGTTCTTTAGAGCTGTCAGCACCTGATCATTAGGATTAATGAACACGCACAGAAACATTAGGTTTCCATCATTGCTGTTTTCCTGTAAAGAAGAAAAGAGGGAAGTATTCTTTCAGCTCCTACTGATAGCATCAGATGCGTGCTGGTGCTGTACTTTTTTTTTTTCACCCAGAATTTAATTCTGCCTAGCTGAAGATTAACAGCTAAGCCAGCATCGCAGCTAGCTGCGGAAGACTTGGCTTCCCAGCTACCAGATGGTATTCGAAGCATTTGAACTTGCAGCATTTCTAAACAAGTTGCTTTTAATGCAGCTTACTCGGCGTTTCACTGCAGTCCTTGTTCTTCTGTATTTAAAAAAAACTCAATTCCAGGGCAATTTTGCTACCAGCTCCACGGGAGCAAGGGCTGGGCCGCAGTGCTTGGCCCGACCTTCTGTT
The DNA here is from genome assembly GCA_027560015.1 of Chloroceryle amazona. Classification (NCBI taxonomy): domain Eukaryota; kingdom Metazoa; phylum Chordata; class Aves; order Coraciiformes; family Cerylidae; genus Chloroceryle; species Chloroceryle amazona. The sequence goes on from JANHFX010008078.1 coordinate 14,790, forward strand.
TGCACGGAAAGGAATACTCTATAAACTGGATTTTTTTTGTTATGCCTGTTAGAAAGTTAAGATTCCTCAGGAATTTGGGTTCGAAATGACCAGTAGCACTCCTTGGAGCCAGCTGCAATAGGAGGAGCAGAGGAGTCCTGCGAGCCAGCTTCTCTCCTGACCCCCACCAACCCCGACCATCTCCCAACAGCCAGACCCGTCCAGTTTCCTTGAATTGTCTCCTGGTTTTATGAGGGGAACAAACACATCGGGGAGAACTACCAGGAGACCACGAACCTCCTCTAACTTGTGATCCAGGACACAGGTTCAGTTGTTATCCCCAGAAGGGAAGAACCTGGGTGGGCTCCAACCCACCCTGACCACCCAGCTCCTCACAGCTTCGCCTCTCCCCTGCAGATTGCCGTGGTCACCCCAAAGCTCCCTCCTGCTGCCCCAAAGCGTCCCCCGGTTCACAAATGCTGTTATTTCGTATTGGCATCTTCAGCTGCAGGGGGAAAGGAGCAGCAGTGGCACCCTGCGAACTGACAGGAGCTGCTTCAGGGCCTGGCAGCCTACTCTGGGGCTCTGTTTCACGGGTGAGTTCCCTTCTCCCGCCATGAAAACG
>JANHFX010008079.1:0-30791 GCA_027560015.1 Chloroceryle amazona
GGGGGAAGTAATCGAAACTTAAAAAAGATTTCTGGATGTGACATGTTCATGCATCCTAAACATCGGGGGCATCACAATTAGAAACCCTTTGTGGACATATTTTCATTAGTCACAAAAGAAGACAGCTGATTTTTTTTCCTGTTTTCTCAAGATTTCAAAGCTCTACACTGTATCCTTAAATGCAAGCCATTAAATTATGCTTCAGGCTTAGGGAACTTCATGCTTTGAAATTCTTTTGAAGTTGACAGATGATTTTATTTGACTGGTTTCCTTTTTCAATTTTGGTTCCTAATGAAGTAACTTCTGTTTATCTTCTATTATTATTAATTTTTATAGCTCATCAAAGGACACTCTTATGAAAAGGTGCATATTCATGTTAAAAAATAGTGTTTTGAAACTCTCTGCTGTATTTTGAAATCCTTAGTTACATCAGGACTTTAAAAATACATGTTAAATTATTAACCTTTTTTCTTTTTAACTGGATTTTCAAGGAAATTAAAATTGTTTTTCTTTGAATTTTTGTTTATTTACTTTTTGATGCATCTAACATATTTCACCAGAAGATTTTTCTGCTATCTTTTAAGTTCTGAAGCATTTTAATTTTAAGAATTTACTATATTCATTGCATGGCCATTATTCCAGGTAGCAGTGTATTGCTTATCTTAACAGTTTATAAGAAAGAAAAAATGCATTTGCAGAGAATACAGGCACTGCTATATTATAAATTTATTGAAGCGTCTGGGTGAGAATAATTTTTAAAGCAAAAGTGAATTTTCTACTAAATGATAAATTCTGTAGAGTGGCTGGATAATGCAGAAAATGTTGATTGATTGTCAAAAGAATCAAACACTCCCAAATCTGAAACGCTTTATTTGTGGTACTTTGTTTCTTTGTGCTTATGAGTTTTGAGTCAAATGTCATCCAACTGATTACATGAAATATGCACACTAGAGCTGTGAATGTTTCAGTTTTACTTTAAATCATTTCAGCCTGAATTTTTGTGTTGCAGAAGCAGCCCTCCATTGCAGTGAATATATGGCACACAGCTTTCTGAAAGAGATCCCAAACTGAAACACAATGAAACAAATCAAGAGACAGCAAAATCAGAAGGCTGTGGGCAGGGTAGGAGAGAGATGAACCTTGCGGTGTACCCATGAACTTGGGATTCTGCTAGACTCGTTTGGACTCAAAATTTATAACCCCAGATATTTTCTATAAACTTCTCTGGACTCTGGTTATATGGACAAGCATTAAAATCCATTATACTTGACCATAACCACTTGTCTAGGACACAGGGCAAAATCTTGGTGCACAGCAGTAATATTTTTAATTCAGTAACACTATTATGTCATATAAAGTGATAAATGTTACAGTAAATGCAGTAGCTCCTTTTCTGGACAATATTTTGCACCCAGCCTGGCCACTTCTCTACATAGTTGTGTACAGACCTACAGTTAGAGCATGGAATGTAACCTCTTCCTAATTAAACAATATTTGTAAAATAAATATTAACCTGATGGAGTTTTGGTGTAATGATTTTATATACCTACCTTATTAAAGAGGCTAACATTCTCTCTGTGCTTGAGGCAGAACAGTGAAAAACACAGTGGAAGCACAATCAACTCTCAGTGTCTTTCTTGATGCTATTTAACACTAACAACTGTTATTGTTAGTATAAAGCAGCAATGATGTGCTCTGTGGCTCAGTGTGAAACCTGAAGTGAGGCTGGGTTGTCCTGGCATAGGAACAGCTGGGCAAGATTTAGATCCTCCTAGAAACCTCAGAACTATAAATGATAAAGAATCAGAAATGGTATAATTATTTGCATTTTTTCAGATGAGAAAATCAGGCAAATAAACCTAGAGTCTGCATCAGCACTAGGAACTGAACCCAGAGCATGGAATTTCACTAAATCATTATTTGGCAGGTAGTCTCCTGCCAGACAGTCACTTACGTAGGTCAGTCCAATAACACCTGCCATTACCATTTTCTTTTCTGCTTCATGTTTAGTTGCCTGTGTTCACCTTTCTGAAACCTCAGGGGTGCCCCACTCCTTCTGTCCTTACCTTGTGCTCTTTGTAGTATGCATGGCTGAGGAGAAGTTGTGGCTCAGTTAGCTGAATGCAAATCTGCTGCTTTTTACACAAGAGGGAAGCAACCTGCCATGACTGAAACACATAAACATCCAGTATTTCCTTTCTCACAAAAGACCTGGTTTTCTTCTTTCTGAGGCAAGTTAGACTGCTTGCACTAACCTCATATCTGAAAAAAACCAAAACAACTGCTTTCCATACAAAACATGCTTTCCATACAAAAAATGCTTTCCATACAAACAACTGCTTTTCTTTTTTTTGCATGAAGATGAGTCCTGGAAACACCAAATGCATCTACATGGTAACAGTTTTTAGCAGGATTATGCTGGTGAAGACCACTGATTATTAAAACTACTCTTAACTTGTTAGTTGGCACCACAACAAATGTCCCTTTATTAATTTGCTGCATGCTATCTAAATCTCAGGCTGCAAGTCTTGTGGAGCAGATGTTGGTTTAGGATTATTACTCCAGACAGCACAGGGGTCATCACATCTTCTTTGGGAGCCCAACCTCAACCAAAAGCATGGATAATCACCACTATGAATTTACAGAATGAGCATGTTTCATATGCCAGCTCACCTCGAAGCACAAACAGCTCTGTCATCAACATGGTGTTCATCAAGACATTTGCAAATAACAGCTCCTCTATGAAACAGAATATTAGTGGTTGAATGGCATTTCTGCTCTACTTTTCTCTTTCACTTTGAATCCACTTAGGCACCTTGAGGCCACATGCAGAAGCTGCAGTGACACTCACTGGAGAAGGTTGAGCTGATTACTTTCTGCTTCATGGGCTGCTGAGACTCTAGGCACCAGGTTCTTTATGGTACTGATTATGCTTGCATTTTAACCTATTAAGCATTGTATATCTGCTGAACTATTCAACTTTTATTTACAAAGCTAAAATCCTGTGCCATCCTACAGCACTCTGCAGATGTCCCAGATATTACAGCAGCATAATCACTCTACTGTTTAGAGTACTTTGTTCCTGTCTCTGTGAATTATGGTGTGTCACATCATGGCATATGTTGCTGAGGTAGGAGCTAACCCAACATGACATCATATAATGGGATACCGCCTGTGGGTGCAGGGAGAGGGGTGGGAAAGATTATACGACTACACCCATATCTGGTGAAAAATCAGTGACCAAAAGTTTAGCCAAGTAGTTGCTTGTATCTTACTAGATTATTCAAAAAATGAATCATTTTTTTGTTTCATAGTGACCTAAAGGCAAAGTAATTTGATTACATAGCTGTAAAAACTTTGAGTCAAAATATTTCTTTATATTTCAAATAGCTCATAACTTCTGCTGATCCAAAAGTTACTCCACTTTGTCATCATTAGCAGCCTCTGCATATCAAATTGTTCTACAGAAGTCCTTCAGTTGTGCCACGGTTTGTAATAGACCAGGGATGGCTTTCAAAACCCATAGGCTTCTGTCAAAAACATGCACAATTTCCTGTCAAGCTCATGTCTTCCCACTCTTCCCAGCCTTGCAGCTCCTTGACAGCAAAAGGCTCCCAAGATCCACTAGTCTGCCCTTGGTTCAGAGCTCCTCTTGCCTCCACAGATAATTTTGGAACTTTTGGTTCTCATTCCACAGCAGATCAAGACCAAATCTCAAAGTGTCAAAATCCTTTGTGGAATGTCTTTCTCCACACAACTCTATTCAAGTGTTATAGGAAGAACAAAATTAACAGCAGAACAGCTGTTGCAACTCTTTGGGAGACATTTGGGTTTTAGTCACACGTCAGGCTTCTGTCCATCTTTTTCTCTCTTCACCCACACCTAAACATTCAGAAGCGGGAAGCGAGGAGTCTCCCAAGAGAGTCATAAATTAATCTCCAGCCATACTGTTCTCAAGGGAGAAGTACTTTCCCTACCCTAGAATAATTGTTTCTAATTGTAAAACATCCTCTGCCTAAATATAAATAAGATTCCTCTTGGCAGACTTAGACAGGCCAATGATTATGTATTATTTGCAATACTATTACACATAGAAACTCATTCATGAATCAGAATCCCAAGGGCTATCTTGCTACATATAGATGATTCTAAATGTACTGTTTCATATTCTTCCATTTCTAAGTTTTCAACAAGTGGGTCACTGAATGAAAGGAATGGTTGCAGACAGCAAAGAGCACTGGAAAGCCATTCCCTGCAATGTTCTTGTCTCTATTAATGTGGTACTTGTCCCAGTAAGTGGTTTTGAGCAATACATACAGGGTTACTTTCTGAGAGTGGAAAAAGGTAATTGAAAAAATATTTCAAATGGATGAGAAATTTTCAGAGAACATAGAACAAATAAGAATCTTTCACGTGCTAAATAAGAAAATTATATCCCATAACCTTACTGGATACAAAAGTTTATGGTCTTATTAGGTACATCCTAATTTCAGCTCTGTTTTTAATATTTTCTGATAAACTTTCAGAAAAAAAAAATCAGGATTCTCTTCCATGACTTATCAGATCAAAGATAGTCAATCTTCTGTTCCAGTTGTTCACTTGTTTCTGAAAGGTAACTCGTAACAGAAGAGCTACATGGTGGTATATGCCTGCATATTTAACAAAGATCTTTAACAAATACTTCTCTGCTCCAAACCTGCCAGCTCCATCAGGTGCACACCAGAAATATTCATTCTAGTTCCCTGTGTAACTGTATCTCTACAGCAACAGAAGAATCTCTTTCCAAATCCTGATTACCTTCAGAAAAAGAGTTTGATCACTGTATGCTTTCCTGCAATCTAAATGTTTATAAAATCAGTCCAATATGCCTCAAAAATCTGTCTGTAAAGGCACAATATAATAACTCACAGTCATGTTATAGATGAGAACTAAGATTGGACAGAATCAGCAGCTGAGTGAGCAGAAAATCCAGAAATCATAGTTATGGATATGAGAAAACATAAGCAAGAAAAGCAAATTAAAACTCCTTACTCCCTGCAGACAACCAGCTCCACTCAACTTTAAGAAATTATTAATGGATATCTTCCTAGACAGAAGTTAAAAATGCATTTAAAGAGTAAGGGATAAACTCAGTAGTACTTTATGCTTAACTTTGCTTGTGTATCAATATTTATAGTAGACATCAGTTCTGTTTTACAGTATATACATCTAATTGCAAGTTCTATATGAAAGTTTGCTGTGTTTTGAAAAGATGATTTAGGATGTTCCTTCTGGGTTGATTTTTTCAGCTTAGGTGAATTTTCATTCTGTGGCTATGAATACATTTCCATCCTTCCTTACAGACAGTCTCTGTAATGGTGTGGAAGGATTCTTACCTCCCAACAAGAATCTAAGACTGGACACAGAAAGGGGAGGAAAGATGAAGAATCTTCTCAGATGTCCTTCCTGCCCCTTAGACCAATAACAGATGCTCTCTGTTAAAACCCCTCCCTCCCCAAAAGGGAAGAGAAAGGGAATAAGGGAGAGAGACTTAGAGATTAGAAAAGGAAACTAGAACAGCTTTATTTAAAATGAAAATAATAATAATAATAATAAAAATTGGATATGTACAAATATATACAAAACCACTATCAAACCCAACCCCTGTGATGGCAATTACATCACCATCACCACTGATGCTGTGGAGCAGGCACCAGAGGAGTCCCAGTCTGGGTCCTGCGGCAGACAGGACCTGTGTTCAGGAGCTGGATTCTGGTACCAGGTTCAGGAGAACACACAGACTGGGATCAAAGGCAAAACAGACTGAGTCCTCCAATGCTCTGAGGAAGGAACCAAAAGAGGACCTGAGCCAAGCCAAGCAAATCTGGCACAAGTGGTCCAAGAGAGAAGAAACAGGGAAAGACCCTCCAGATCCCTCTGCTTTATACCAAATATGACATATAGGGGATGGAATACATCGTTGGCCAGTTTAGGATCACCTGCCCTGTCAGCACCTACTTGCAGGTGCAGCCTTTCACTTTTCTGCACCCCACAATGTGGTACGCAAGAGCAGTGGCCTTTGTCTGCACACCAGTCCTTGGTAGTAACTCTAAACTGGGTCTTACCACTGCCAGCAGCAGACACTGTCTGTGGAAACAGGCTGCTGACTTCAGACAGTGCAGTGAGTTAGAAGAACTGAGCTGAAATGTAAAATCACTGAACAGAATTAGTTCTGTTCTCACTCAAACCAGGATATGGATGAAAGCCCAGTAGCCAGTTGCCAGCAATGGCCCATCATGGATGCACAGGTGAGAACACTCCTGTGAGAACAGGATATGTTTGATAATGTGTAGAAATTTTACCCCACAATACGTTCCCAGCCTACAGAAATCTACCATTTAGGGACTTCTTGTACCAGCAACACTATCTTCATTTTTAGTAACAACCCAGTCTTACTGGATTTTTATTTAATGAATTTGGTGTATCCAATCACTTCTCCAACATCCCCAACATTTCCACAAGTATCAAGGAAATTTGACAGGGTCTATGGGAGTAAAATTTAACAACTTAGATAATCTTTAGTAGTTTCTTGAATTTAAAAGTTGGGAGGTTTTTCCATATTAATTAATTGGCATCTTATGTCTCCTTCCAAATCAAGGACAGAAGTTTAGTGACAGCAGAACTCATTACATTTTTTGCTTTAATAAATAAAGAAATCCCTCTGTGTATGTTTTCTCTGTAAAGCAGTATAGAGAAGCAAATATTACAAGCCTTCTAAACTTACACGCATACTGTATTTGTTGCTTTTCACATTCTCAGTACAGCATAATATAAACAAATCTTTCCCCCACTCTTTTCTTTTGGTCACATGAAGATTCTGAATGGAATTTTCTTGGATTGCTCGGAGGAAATTCTTATTAAACAGGATGTGCCTCTTCCTCAGGGTGACAGGTTGTATACAAAGATTTTTCATCAAAATGAAAACTGCTTCATTTGCTGCCAACCATATGTAAAGCAAGAACAGTCTGGCCTTAGTGTCTCTTAGAAGACTGAAAAAGGAGACTAAACTGCAGACATATACATTATAAATGTTCTTTTTAGAACAGTTTTACAATATTTTCAAAATGTAGGCAATTGAAAAACATACTCAAATATCTAGGTAGTCAGAGATGCAAACATATACAATTTTGAAGATAATATTTTGAAGAGAAATTGGTTAATTTTAAGTCTACAAGGGGCAGTAGTGATCATTGTCTAATATCCTGTGTACTACAGGTGGACAGATGAACAGGAGGAATCCATTCCTGCTTTAAGGGCAAATATATTCAGAGTGACAATTGGTCCCCTGCACCTGATGATCTGAAGGTTTGACTGATTTGGGAAAAAAGTGTGAAATTTTACAGCTGTTTTTAAGCAAGCCTTTCCAGTATCCAGAGTGCCTAAAATATTTATTAAAAAAAAAAAACAAAAAACAAACAAACCAATTTGATCTCAAATGTTGATGATAATGCTGGATCTCTAAAGCCTTCATTTGATATATTTATGTGCTATCATTATTAATCTTGTGGCTGTTAGTGGGTTGAGGCTTTCTGTTCTGAGTATAGCCTCTTCATTGCGGCGTATCAGTATTAGCTTTATTATACAGCATCAGTGATGGAAAAGACCTCTAATTATCTATCTTGGGATTCTATATTTAGGGTTTAAAGGCTTATTCTAAACTTATCCTAGAGAGTGTGGAAGAAACACATGACAAAACATTAAAAGATCACATTAGTGGGTTTGAGACTAGTGTGTTATCTTCCCTCTTTCTATATTTTAACTAGATATTTTTTCTTGGTTTGTTGTGAAGTGTGGTAAACTTGAAGAATAGTAAATCTTGTCTTGAAATAGTAAAAATACTAAGAGGATTTTAGATCAAGATATCAAATATATGGTGAGACCTTTTGCATGTTTGTATATTTTCTGGAATATTCTTGACCACTACAGATGTTGGTTTGATGCAACTTGGTTTTTTACACTATTTTTGTCCTTGTGCCATACTACACATAATGTGCAGTACTGTTTAAGCTGTACTGTCTAAATCTTTCATGACACTGATGATGGCAAAGAACTATTAAAATAACCCTGACTCTTCCAGTGACAATACACCTAGGATAAGTGTCAGCAGCACTCTGGTTATGGTGGTAGGAGGCAAGGGTCTCTATCTCCTGAACAGTCATTTATGGATTAGACTGATCCTTCTGCATGTGAGGTCCTGGTCCCATACAAAAAGAGGGCTACTTCATCCTACAAGAAAGGCTGCTCCAAGAGGACACCAGTGGTGTCCCTTTCATGTGCCTCATGATCCCTGTGCTGCCTTGTCTTTGACTCTCCCAATCTCCACTGATTCCCACACACATCAGACATGTAACAGTTTTGCTCCTCTCAGACATTTTGATGAACATTGAAAACTGTGAATAAGATGGTATTGTGGATGACAGAATGCCATCTCATCGATAATGAAACAGATACTGCCCAGAAACAGGGATGCAGTGGGGTTACTAGTGCTGCTCAGGATCAGGCTGGGAAAAGCAGTGCTAAGCAGAAGACACAATGTCAGTCTTGTAACAATCAATCTGGTTATCAATGAATTGTAACTCATGAGATGGTTGTTCTAGGAAACACCATATTGCCTCTCTCTATTCTGCTTCCCAGTTCTGGCAAGTGAAACCCCTTGTGCTACTTATACAAGAGGTTCACCAAGTATGTTACAAGTTATCCTGCAAAACAAATATGTTTCCTCCTTTGCCCTAATATGGTACTTCTGTGATCATTCAAGTCAAAATCTGTACCTCTTTCTCACAGGAGCAATGCAAGTCACCAGGAGAAAAGGCCAGGAGTTAGATTCTGCATCAGACTTTTAACTTAGGGCAAAATACTGGTGAACACAATGAGCTTATATACAAGGGTATTTTCACCAGCAAGTTGACAAAGATCTCACTTTTCAGAGTAGCCCAGCAACCAAGAGCAAAAATTTTTCAGACAGGGCACCAACCTGTTTCACTAACTTCACTAGGACTTGATACTTGCCTGCATCTCAGGAAGAAGTGGGGGTGGATTTGAACATAAGACAGCAAGTGTTTTGTTACCTCTGTTCATTTCACACTTACAGCACTATTTTCCTATGATTCAGATAAAATGTTCTTCTGTGAGCATGTTACTTATCTTAGCAGTATTGCTCAAAATAACTAAAGGTCAAGTTAGGAGATAATAAAATACAACAATTCAGATTACATTAGCAGTTCAGAAAGTCAAAGATATGGACTTAGGGGCTTATTGTGGGGGAACACAACTAAACATCCATCATTTGGCAGATTTCTGTTCAAAATTCCTCTGTTGGCTCATGCACTGGAGCAGCAATCACAATTTAGGAAAAACAGAATGAAAGGTCAAAATGCTAAAAGTTAATAGCGACAATAACTCATGCTCAATGGGAAGCTAACTAGCTATTTAAAAAGAACCTTTTTTTTTTCCATTCCCTATCAATATGCAAATGTTAGTCTTATGGTGATGGAGAGATTTTCCCAACATGAGAAATTGCCCAAATTACATTCCAAGAGCATTATGGATGAGAACCATGGAAATTTTGCCATTGTAATCTGCAGGCAGTCAAAATACATTATTTTTAATTCTTGAACATGATGCTCAAGCCCAAAGTATTTTATAATACTGGGGGGGGGGGGGGTTGTGGCATCAATGCGATTGTATCTGTACCTTCTGAAAGCACAAAAGCTACAGAAAACCACAGACCTAAAAAAAAGACATAAGAATACACATTAGCAAGTTCTTTGAACTTTTTTTAGGGCCAACACCCAGATCTGTTTTTAGAGTGCCAGTCGAATGCAACAAGTTGTCATTCCAATTTGCAGCAGTGAGAAGAATGATTCCTGGTAGCAGTCAGGCCAAAAAGTGGGACACATAGGCTTTTGAAAAGCCCTTCCCCTGGCATGCCATGGTAGTGCATCTTAATATCGCAGCTTTGATGGGTATCAGAGAAGGCCCAGCTGAGTATGTGAAGCCACAGTAGCACAGCCTGTGCACAAAATCCAGATCACAAGGAATCAGGTAATGATGGGGAAAGGATTTGTGAATCTCTCCAGTAAGGAGACATGGGAGAAACTCCAGGCAAGACTCCTGAGGAACATCCTCCTAACTGAAATACATTCTTGCTCCAGGCTTTTCTCTTGAAAGCATGAGACCAGACCTGCATCTACCCATGTGCTGTGCTGTTACTTGGCTTTTTGTCCAGTCCCTCTACAGTTAAGTATGACAAACTTCACCAGGACAGACAAACCAAGACTCAGTGCTATTGTTCTAAGGATCTCAGTTTGGAAGGAGGCAATGATGTCAGAGGGACACAGATCGGAGAACTATTTCTCAGAGGCAGCCCTGAATTACCGGAGCAGCATTTGGCAGGTGGAAGGGCACCCATAGTACATACCAGAAGGCGAAGATCAGCTTTCGACACCATGGTGCACAGCAGAGAGATTGTGTTTTTAAGGTCCAACATACACTGTGGTAGTGGCAGCTGTTTGCATCTCCTCTCAGGACACATTTTTTTGTCTGGATGCAAAACCTCAGTCTTTACTGTCAGTGCTAAGAAAATCCATGCTTGTAGGTGACTACCACATGGTAGCAAGTGTTTAGTTATCTTGCAGCATGATCTGCATGGAAACAAAGTGTATTAGATCTCTACTCCAGAGTAAACTAGGCCCCATCAACCACAGACTGACTATTAACAACCCTGTGGTGAAAAAAAGGTTTATGTTAGAAAATTATTAGCAAATAGCTGCAATTTTAATGACATAATTTTCCAGAATACTTTCTCCCAACTCATTTCTATGGCAGAGTTGCTCTGGTTGCTGCTAGTAGAAATTGCATCAACAGTCTCAGGAGCAAACCAGCAGCCTCTTTCTTACCCCTAGAAGTTGATTTCAGTGTCTTTTAGCAACCTGCACTCTAGTATAAATGTAACAAGAGTTTTTTCCCAGATGAAGCTTCAGTGCAGCCTCCTCTGCTATAAATGTACTTCTGCAGCACAGCATCCTGCTGTCTGGTCTGCACCTTCAGCAGGGAGAATAAGGAACAGTACTGGTAGCAGCAGAAAGCACATGGGAATGCTGGAACAGGGACAATTATGCTAAAGATAAACAAATTTATTAAAAAAATGGTGTTTTCATAAAATGTACTGTAACAAGGATGTTCAAGCCAAACAGGACAAAGACATTCTGTCCTAAAATTTTTACTTCATAATCACAGTACTTGAATATTTCCTACAGTTTTTTATAAGTAACACTAGTGCTTAAGCATGAGGGAAGACAGCAACAGGTGAAATACTCTATTTGTGAATAGAAAGACTATTTACACTACAATACAGTGACAATGTTATTTCAGAGACTGGATAAATAAACCAAGGCATTTCCAGAATGACACCTCTCCAGTTATTCAGAGTGTTTTAAATTGAATAGGCACCATGCTGACAAAAACTCACCATGTCACTTTGAAAATCACCCTCGAGTCAACAGGCTCCAATGAATTGCAGGCTGAACTATTGCAATACCAACTCCCTGTACAATACTCTCCATGGGATAGAATTTAAAAAATATTTAACTTTTCTCTTGAGGGGTACTTTTGATTAAAATTTACTTGGGGTCGTCTGGTCATTTGCACAAGGCATTGGATTTATAAATTATATAGCACTGTCCATGCCACACAAGCTGATGTTTGATCATTGGCCCATGCCTAAACAGCAATGTTAACCTAAGACCCTTGTGTTCTTTTCTCTTCATGCATGATTCTTGATCACAGAGCTTCACACAGAGGAGCTGAAAAGAGGATTTCCAGCAGAAAAAAAAAAAGCCCTTCCAGAGGAAAGCAACTCCAGAGTCTTTAATAAGAGACCCATCATTATAAAAGAATAAGACAAATTAACCTAGACATATTTTACATGATTTTCAATCCTAATGATTCCAGTGAGGCCAAACAAATAGTCTAAAGAGACATGGTCCACTCATTTAGTGTTTCAGTTAACCTCCTATGAATTATTAGCTCACTCTTGTATATAACGGAGACACCCATCTGGTCTTAATTTACTTTAATGAGTTGTATCCTAAGCCATGTCTAAATGCACATTGAATATCAGGTTAAACTCTTAAGAGGCAATGTGATCTACCAGATAAGGCACAGGACCAGGATCCAGAAGAAACTGTATTCTGCTCCAGGCTGACTCCAAACTATCTAGCTCTCTCATCTGTGCCTCAGATACTCAATTATTAACACAAGAGAACAACTTTCTCTGAACGATGGTCTTTAACCCATACCAAATCTCAGTATTGCATACCTGCCTTTGTACATCAGACAATAGCAATGGGATGTCTTTGTTTCTGAAGTGATTGCCATTAAGTGCAAGTGCCTCTTTATGGGTCCCCTGGGCATGAATGACTAAGTCATTGAGGTACTGAGTGTTTATATTGCAGTATAATTAACCTCTTCTGCTCTCTGTCAGCAATGCAATTCTTTCCTTTTATGTCAAGGAGAGATGCTCTACGGAAGGATATGGACCTGAATCCATGGCCTGAAGCCAATAGTATGAGGTTCAAAAACATCAAGTAACAAGTCCTGCATTTGGGTCACAACAAGCCCATGTAATGTTACAGTCCTGGGGAAGAGTGGCTGGAAAGCTGTCTGATGGTAAAGAACCTGGAGGTATTGGTCAACATCCAGTTGAATATGCTTCCAAAGCTGTTATTTCAATGGTATCACTCCTCTGGGTCTGTCCCTCCCATTTATTCCTCTTCCTTTATCACCTAAACTAATTTTGTTTCATTTTTTTGGGGACCTGCTTGTCTAATATGTCTCACTCACTTTAAAGAAGAATTTTGTCTTTAGTCAAACCATGGTACCATGGAATATCATCAACTTCCTATATTCTTTAATAAATACTTATTATTTTTCTCTCTGTCCACTGTGTTCCATAGGACGTAGCTCCTTTAATTTTCATCCTACAAGCAAATTCATTATTCATCCTCAAACTTCCTTTTTCTGACTATAAAAAAGTGTTACAACCCTTACTGTGCCATTCATTTCAATACCAGATTAAGCCTGCAATAAAGAGCACTGACACTAAAAAAGGCACTTCTTTCTATCTATCATCCATACAGATTAATCCTTTTTGCCCCTTTCTGGTCCCCTGACATGTGCCAGCATAAACAGTTGTGTAGCAGCACAGTGAAGAGTCAGGAAGTTGACATGGGTAAAAATAACTATATTTTGCTCAGTAAGCTGTTTTCTACATTAATGCTTATGCTGGGTTAGAGTAGCTGGTGAAGGGAGGGGACAAATAGGATGAGGAAGCTGGAACAGTCAGCCAGAGAAAAAGGCAGGGCAGGACTGCCTCTTTTGACAGTGCTACTGCTTTCTGCTGGCTTCAACTGCTTGTAAAGCCATGGTACCAGGCCACTGTCCCGACTGTCAAATATATATTGCTTCACTTACTTCTCCTTACAGCCTCCTGTCTCTATTCTTCTGACTGCCTTTTGTTATGCCATTTGGCACTTTGGAATTTTAGGACATGATGGATTTTGTATGGTGGTTTAAAAAACAAAGTAATAATAGTTACAGTAACAGCACCAAATGAACGTAGTAAGAGAAATGTTTCAACTAACCTAAATGATTTTTTGCCCTTCTTTAAAAATAATAATATTTCCTCAACAAGAATTATGGTTCATATAGCTCTTTTGGGCATAGATGTATCTTGCTGGAAAATGAAAAAATAAATTTCCAGAAGTCAAATGTGGCTGCATCAAAGACAAAAAAATGTTCCTGATGGTTTGCTTCTCTCTGCTCAGGGCTGTTGTCCACCTCTATCTTGCAGAACTTTTTTACTTTTTTTTTTTAGATCTACGGGCACTTATTCTTTTGTGACAAAATGTTATCCTTCCAAGAGGGACACGCAAGTCTTGCTGCCTTGGAAAGTCATTTCCCACAGCCACAGAATCCACTGGTTTGAGAGGTTCCTGAAAGTACTTTAGCAAATTGACTTATTTTCTTGCTTCTCCTCAGCTGTTGTCTGTTTCTCAGCTGCCTGCAGCTTTGAAGACCCAGAAGGTGAAACAGTAACTAGAAGCACTTCCACATGTCAGTGACACAAGTGAAGGGACCTATTCATGCTGAAATAGCAGCAGAGGAAGCACATGGATCTTATGGAAATCCTGGGGAACATGAGGCATCTCCAGTATCATCAATACTCTTTACTCCCTTCCTTCCTGATGACGGGAACAGTCTCCCCAGGTCCTGCATTTCTCTGAGAGGATTCTCAGGTCTGGAAAGAGACCTGTAAAATCAGCACAGACAGGCTTATCAGCAGGACTTCCTGATTCCCTGGGAACAGCACTTTGGAGAGCCACCCTGTCCTTGGCTTGCCTCCTCTCTTCTCTCATCTACCTACTGCTTTGTTTATGCAATCCCACCTCATTGCCAAATAACTGCAGAAGTGGTGACAATACATAGGGGCAAAAGAAGATGGCTGTGAAGCTCTTAGAAGTGTACAGGAATTGCTCTTTGTCTCCAGGGAACCGCTGAGCACAGACCAGTTTCTTTGGGTTTCTGAAGAGATGTTGCCATTGGCATTGCTGCACCCCAGGTTTAGCACACTGTACCAAGGCATTGGCTGGCCTTAAAGTAACACATGTTTCTGTGCCTATACTAGCACTTTGGTTTGGGGTATTATCACATTATTTTCCAGATTCCTCCCAAGGCTAAATACATGTCCTTCCATGATCTCCAAGCCCGACATCAGGCAAAAAGGTTCAGGCCAAAACCACTTCTATGGGCAGCTTTGAAACATGTGTTCTGGGGACATATGATGCAGATGACAAGACAAAGTTCAGTCCAAAGTGAATCTCATGAGCCATATAACATGAAGGTGTAAGAGTCTCAGTGTCTCCTTTTTCTATATAATAATCCAAAGCTCTTGTGCCAGATCACTTCCTAATGAAGACACAGACACTGTTGTATGAATATATCCTCACTAATTTTCATCATCCATTTATATGTTTCTTACATTGCCTTTTGTTCTTCTTAGTAAACCTTTGACTGCAGAAAAACAGCATAAAGAAACCTACTGTAATACTGACAATTTGTTGTGTACTTTGAAATGAATTTTTAAATATACTTGAAAACTTACTATTAAAATATTTCATGTTCTTATTTCTATCTTCCACTGACTGCTGACACTAAGTAGAAATAAACCCTCCTCTCTTTTACATGTATTTTAATTATTTTAAAAGCATTTTCTTGCTTTTTCTTGCTTTGTTAACAACCATATGAAAACTTCTAAGATTTAAGCATGGGCTTTGCATATCTGTTTCTGTAACAAGGGTTGATAGGACCATAGCAATAACTCCCCCTGGGGTTCCCCCCTTCATTTCCACAAAATAATCAACTCATTTCTTACTCTGATAGGTTTTATATCAAAATCTGATCTATGTTAGAAAACTCTCACATTTCTGCTGTTCCCTGAATGTCAGACCACTGTCTTTCCCTCCCAAGAACTTATCATAAGAAACAGGCAGAATAGTGAGAGTGCCAATAATATTTTTCTGACGTTTCTGACTCAGTTGCACCATGGTCATATACTAGCAAACCAAGCAAGCACTCTGGCAAAAATCTTGTCTTTGAAGGTGCATGATATCACATCAAAACCATCTACAGGATATTTACTGGTGGCTCAGAAATATTTCTCACCTCTGTCTAAACATAGCACATTTGAAGCAAGAAAAGAGGAACTACATTACAGGCAGGAAACATTAAATATTTAAATACTTCTTTTGGGCACAAGTTGTATAGCCCTGAACTTCTTCTAATGCATAAAATAGAGTACACCTGTCATGTCTTGAATGAGCATGAAACCAGAACATGCAAAATTAAATACATCTGCAAATTGTTTCAGTTTCAAATTGGAAGTTATATTTGTAGTGGGTAGTCATGTAGTAGGGTAAGTTGTTCATGCATGTGTATGCTTTTAGTAGGTGGATTTCATTTTCTATCTTCTGTTATAAAAGCAGAAATAGTATTATGGCATAGGGACTTATACTGTGACTAGAGGTATCGATATTTTTTAATTTAAAACACTCCAGTGGTCCTAGTACATAAGTATACTCTTTATATGACAGATAGAAACTACCGTTGTCCTAAAGGTCACAGGATTGAGGAACAGTGGTGCTGGGCTCCAATCCTACCTTGTATTCACTGGAAAATCTTGATAGAGACAAAGTCAATACTTTTACAGTCTCTGAATCTGTTTTCCCACTCTGAACAAGGTACACTTTGAGTGACCTAAGCTCAGGTACTAGAAATTTAACTGGCATAAAATGGGCCTTTGCTTAGACTTATTTGCTGAACTGAGAAGCCATGTGTGGACATTGCTTCCAGCACCGTTGTTAGATTAACCAGAACTCGTGCTACAGTGGGCTGCACTTTGTATGCAGAGGAGTTCTGCCATGTACTTGCCATAGAGCTGATCTGTACATGCCTGAAGGTGATTTGTTAGGGTTTTACTAATTTCCCACAACCTATTCAAAGTTGTAGTTTTGTCTGGGCTATCAGACATCTAAAGAAGCATCAACATTGTAGCTGATAACATGTGAAAGCAAAGAAAGGAGATGCAGAGATAGTAAAGATGTAGAACAGATTTGGTGACTAATGCTAGAGAAAACCTGGAAATGTTGTTTAAGAGACTACTTGGAAAGCAAATACAACCTAAAAATACTTTACTGCTGTCATGGTTTGGAATTAGGGCAGTCTGCTAGACCTATAGTAGACACTCTTAAACCCCTCTCCCTCCCCAAAGGGGAAAAGAAAAGGAATAAGGAAGAGACATTTAACAGTTAGAAAAGGAAAATAGAACAGCTTTAATGAAAAAGAAAATAACAATAATAAAATGGAATATATACAAATATACACAAAGCCACTATCAAATCCAACCTGCCTGATGGCAATTATGTCATCATCACCACTGATGCTGTGGAGCAAGCATAGGGGAAGATTGAACTCAGTGGCTGATGGGAACCATGTTCAGGAGCTGGATTCTGGCACTGGATTCAGAAACACACAGATCAGGATCAAAGGCAGAATGCACAGAGTCCTCCTTGGATGCTAGCCATTGAAGAAGCGAGGAAGAAGCTGCAAGAAGTTTGACCCTCATGATCCCTCAGCTTTATACCAAATATAATGTATATGGGATGGAATACCTCGTCATGTCAGTTTAGGGTCACCTGTCTTGTACACTCCTCCCTGCAGGTGCAGACTTTTACTTTATGCACCCCACAATGTGATACATCTGCACACTGGTCCTTGGTACTAACTCTAACATGGGGTGTTATCACTGCTAGCAGCAAACACTGCCTGTGAAAACATGCTGCTAGCTTCAGAAAGCACAGATAGCTAAAACAGTCTGAGTTTAAAAGTAAAATCACTGAACAGCATTAGTTCTGTTCCCACTCAAACCAGGACAACTATCAACCAGCACTGGTCTTGTTTTCCTGGAAATCAAGGAGCAAGGTTCTTTTCTATCCTACTTGATTTGGAAAATTTCAGTCCAACCTTTTGTTGAAAACAAGGCCTTAGACGAGGTTATCTAGGGCCCTGATAAACCAGATCTTGAACATTTTCACCCCTTCTCATGGCAACATATTTCAATGTTTGGTTTTTTTTCTGGTAAAGAATATTTTCTTAGTACCAGATGGAATTTCCTCTGAAACCACTTGATCCCATTTCCCCGTCCTGTTACCATGCATCTGTGTGGTGAGAGCACTTCCATCTTCTCTCTATCTACCTTATAGATTTTGTTAAGACTGTGACTATGTTCCCTCCTAAGCCCTCTCTTTCCTAGTATGAGCAATCCCAATTTGTATAATTTTTCTCCATATAACTATTTCTCCAGCTCTTTAATCATCTTAGTGTCCTTTTGCTGGATCATCTACATTTTTTTAATCTATGTCTTCAACTGGAGGGACCAAAAGTAGGCACATTATTCCAGGTGCAGCATAGGAAATGAGTAGAGTGAAATAATCACATCGTTTGATGTTGAAGATGTTGGTGTTGAATGTGCAAAACTTTCATTTTTTCTGTGCCGTCCTCCTGGTTTCTCTATACTTCCATTCTGTTATATTTTCTCTTCATCATAAGGCTAATTCAGTCTGGCAACATTCATTACAAAATACGAATCCTTCCCAGAGAACACAATGATATTCAGAGTGAAATAGCATAGAAGGTTTTCAGTATATTCTCTTGGCAAAATGGAAGGGACCTTTATAGCTTTTTAAATAATACAGTGGAGAAACCATTGCTTCTCCTCCCAACTAGTAGGGTCTTGATAGAAGGAACTCATGTGTCATCAACTACAAAAATTAAATATAACCATTTAAACTCCCTGGGTCTCCCTCAAAAATCAGAGGGAAGAAATAGGCTCCTATGGACTTTGGAAAAAAAAATAATAAAAAAATAGAAATGTTGATAAGCTGTTTATCTCTCTACAGCAGATATGACACAGGAGTGAGCGATATTTATGATGGAAAGGGCATCAAAATTTTTGTAGGGTTTCTTGATACCAGAAATCCCAGGGGCAGGGTTGGTCCATTCCTATTGCTGAAAGCTCTGAAACGGTTGCTTTGGCAGACTTGTGGTCCTCTGGCTCCATGACTGTCTTGCACTTTGGCAGCAAGGTAAATTAAATAGGGAAAATAGTCACCAGAAACCTGGGCACCTGTGTCAAGGCAGCAAGCCAGAGTGACTTGTGTGATCATCCAGTTTTGAAAGAGAACAAATACAACAGGAAATGGGAAGGCTGGGGTCTGAGAAATGTATACAGAGTGGTTTTTTTCTTAATTATTATTATTATAGCTCAAGAAGTAAAGGATCACTGGTCTCTTAATTTGTCAAACATGCCAATTACTCTTTTGTGGCAGAAATGCTTATAGTTCAGACATTGCTTAGTATTTGCTGCCTTTTTCCTCTATTGTATCTCACAAGTATGTTTTTATTCTTTGAAAGATAATGAGAGCTCTTTCCTGGGAAAAGAGGAGTCATGAACAGTAGATCCACTGAAACAGTACATGAGGTCGCTTGGCAGCAAGCACAGCTGGTGAGCTAATAAAGTCATAAT
This sequence comes from Chloroceryle amazona, assembly GCA_027560015.1. Lineage (NCBI taxonomy): Eukaryota > Metazoa > Chordata > Aves > Coraciiformes > Cerylidae > Chloroceryle > Chloroceryle amazona. The sequence goes on from JANHFX010008079.1 coordinate 19,181, forward strand.
TTTTTTTGGATTCTTTTCATTGTGGCCATGTGTTGAATGTCATACTATACCATCTCCAATTCTTCACAGGAGAAATAGAAGGTTAGAATATTTTTGGAATATGCCTCTGTGAGAACATACTCACTCTATACCTCTAAAACTCCTTAACTGAATATTCAAAGCCTGTAATGTATGTCAAAGTGCATCTTGACTCTTTGGCAAGAATTGATGATTACAGGGGGCAAAATAAAGGTACTGATCCATTAGATAAACACAGAGGTAGAACAATGCAGTACAGAGTATGTGGTATTTTAATACTTAGATTTCACTGTGAAGGTTATTAGGTCTTTGAAACTTTATGTTCAGAATAGTGGCAGAGCGTTGGTTCAGTTTCTGTGACATTATTAACATTGATTAGACAAAGGCCTCAAGTTTTAAATAAACTGAAGAGGCTTTCAGATTCTCCAAGAAGTAGATTGAATAAAAATGGCTTGAAAGAGCAGGCTGCAACAGCACAGGGTTTTGCATCAGTGTGTTTCTATGGTCACAACCATGTAGTGAGGAATGATTTTCTAACTGCATCTCAATGTTCTTTGCATCTCAATGTTCTTTGTCAACATCTCCCCTCTGGTGTCATATGGCTTTCTTAAACATTATGGTGTTGCATTCTGAATTGATTTACATCACACAAGCCAGACTGAAATAGGAAAAAAAAAAGCAAAACATGAATGCATCTTGCCCAAGAGTTAGCAGGACTTTTCTGGAATATGCCTGCCAACCTTGGAGAACTCAGTGACTGTCTCTGGCAAAGGCTTGGTCAGCCTCGAGTTGCGGAAGTAACCATGTGTAGACTGATACCTTCGAGTGACTTGACGGTAACAGTGCGATCCAGTGCACCTCTATGTGATGTCATATTAGTCATGTGGTCTTTCCAAGTGCTGTCCTCTACAGCTAGGGGAAGTTAACACCTAAGGTTTGGAAAATTATTAGTGCCTCAATGTCCCAGAACATAACTCCCTGGGACTAACATAAGTGAAAGTTTCCTTGTAAATGCTGAAAACAAATGAGGTTTTAAGGTCAATTACAAATATGGTATATGTATAATTTTTTTTTTTTTTTCCCTCAAGAAACAAGAACAGGTTTCACCACTGCAGTTTTTGATCACTTAACTGGAGGACACCATCAAAGTCAGCCATGTTTGGCCATGCTGTGCAATGAAATTCGGTGCAAAGACATCAGAGGTAGCTCCAGCCTGACACCTCAGCACAGCTCAATGCAAGCCAGTTGAAAACAGCACAGCTCTGCTCCCATACACTTGCTCTGCTACAGGTCAGAAACTAGATCTGGTGTGTTTCTCCTCTGCCCAATTTTATGATGAAAACTAGGAATTTTACATGATTTATGAGGAAAACAAACCTCCAGTGATTTCAAATGAACGAGGCATGACCAGTTCAGAGGTTTTCAACAGTGTAAGATTTTTGCTGCCCAATGACTCTGGGTCAGGTCCCACTGAGGAAATAGGCTGCCAAGAAAGTGAAGCTGAGGGAAAACCATGGAAAATCAGTCTTGCTGATTCTTCTGGAAAAACAGGAGCAGTGATGACTGCCTCTGGTAATAGCTATGCCCCTAGTAATATCTGCTGCCATGTATTCCCATGCCACAGAAGCACTCCTGCCTTTCCAATGTTCTGGCATCTTCAGAACATGGACTAGTCACAAGTGCTATGGCCAGTTTGTTGGCCGCAGAAGATGTCTATGCCTGGAGGCAAGGTAGTGGCAACCAGCCTGACAGTTGGTTAAGTTCTTCATTATGATGTACAGGATCATTTAAAACTATGCTAGAGGAATCTTTCAGGCCATTTGCATTCTCTGTATAAGTGACGGATTAGCAAAATTTCATAGGCAAATTTTTTCTTCTTGAAAAATGCATTTTCAAGTTGACAGAAACAACCCATAAAAAGATGTGATGATCTTCAAACCACTTTAAGCAGAGAAAAGAAGGGAAAATGTCCAATAATTCTACGTATTGAGTTTGGGTATTTTCAGAATGAAATACTGAACATTTGTTTCAAACTGTGTTTAATTTTCAAATTTCTTTAGATATAATGAAATTTAAAATAAGTAGGACTGACAACCCTGTATACAGAACGTCTTGTTTGATGGGATTTGTAGGGATTTTGACCCTGGGTTGTGAACCGGAGAACCATCTCTCTGTCCACATCTAGTAGGCGCAGCTTCCATTCTCCCCAGATCAGAAGTTTCTAAAAATTCATTGTGCTCACAGAACCTATGAAAGCTCAGTGCAGGAACTGCATAAAATCTGCTCAATCATAGCTGTGGAAAGCAGCCAAAAACACGTTTTCAAGAAATGCTTGCCGTGAGGATTCAATGTAGATGCAGTCTGGACACTGAGTAGTCTGTAAGAGACTGGCAGCACAGAGAGCAGGAATACACTTGTGGTAGCGGGAAGGGCAGTGAGATGAGGTTACTGCTTTCTCATGTCTCCTAACCTGTGAAAATGAATGCCTTTTAGATTTTAATGCAAGCTTTCTTTAAGCTTCCTTTAAGGTATTTCAGTGAAGTAGTTAAACTTTCAAGAGTGCCTAAACTTGAAGCAACTCCTCAATTCATTCATTAGATTGAAAAGTAAGGTTTTACTAGAGACATGGACTAGCTTTTGGGAATGTTGAAACAGTTGGGGTGTGTTAAACTTCAGAGTCAGACTTCAGGATTTGCATGGAAGGTCTGAAATGTTTCCACTGAATACAATTTGCAAGAGGACAGTCTGCAGACCTATTACATTCCATTAATGTTCTCAAAAGTGTTTTGGTATACCAAGAGTGCTTAAAAATAGAGCAAGTGTACAATTTTTGTCTCATGTAATATTTATTTTTTTCAAAAAATGTTTATAATTTTCCACAAATCTTTCAAGCTTTTTTTGAAAACTGATATAAGGCATTTGTGGTCGTTCAACTAAACACATAATAAGGTGTGCAACATAAACTAGCTATTTCATGGGAGCAGAGGGGAAGGGAAAAAATTGGGATTTTTTTTTCCTAAAGTGATAAAGCACACTGAACCCAAAGTCTTTTGTGAACACTCCGGGTGGATGAATTTCTTTTTGCTGTGCTGCATACAAACTCTATGAGCTATTGATGATTGCTAACTTTGTTACAGCACACTTTAAATCACTAACATGCTATAATTCTCTAATAAACTAGGAAAATAGCATATGTTCTCCCTCACCTGCTAAACAGATGGCATGGAGTGTAAAATCATTTATTTGACTTTCTTTTTTTATTGCTTTGGGCATCTTAAATTTAAATAATCATATTCAAAGCACTAGCTTCAATCTAAAACAGGCATGCTTTGGAGAAAGGAAGGATCCTTTTTCAAAGGAAAAAAAAGGCTGGGGTAAACAGTAAGCAATTAGCCACAACATGCTACCAGGGATTGTTTAATTGAGGCTGCCATACTAAATTAACCAGATACATGCCCTTGGAAGGACTAGTAAATCAGAATTACTTACAGATGTTTTCAATTATTCTGTATGAAACCATGTGCTGCTGCTTTGATTTTTTTATTTGTTTTTCCACTGCAAGGAAAATTAAAATTCAAAACAAAGTAACCCAGTCCTTCTGTCTCCCTAAATGGTAGAACTTGAATGATTGCATATTAGCTGCCAAAAACTCTGTGGGCTTCTCTCCGTAGATGGATTCACGAGATAGGACTAGCTTACAATTCTCAACTGAGCTTAATGCCCATCCTATCAAGTTAATCTGCCCTAGTTTCAGGCTTTAAAGAGCAATTATGACTGCTTAGCTTTACATGTTCATAGATCATTTGCTGTGGGAAGCAGCTACAAAACTGTAAACCAGTTGATAAAGTAGTAGGGAAAATATCATTGCTGTCACATCCAGATTGAATACTTGAAGTGCAGAGATCTCTTCCAGCACCAAGCTAAAGTCTTTTTGATGCCTAGTTAGAACTGCTCTTTGAATAGTCTTGCAGTCTTGTCTCAGTGTTTCCTCACTTTGGCTTTTGGGGTTTTGCTTTTTGACATGTAGATTTCACTTTCAGTTATCATCTTATTAGTTCCCACACATTATATGAAATAAATTTGTAGGCCAGCAACAAATTCTCTGTCCCCCAAGGACAGTTTGTAATTAGGCAGTATATGTCTTCACAAAAGCAGACATAGTAAACAAATAAAAGGATTTTACTTGAGTAAGCCAGTCATCAATGGGATGAGCTCAAATTTCATAATTTCTGTGGAAATAAACTTTAGTCTTTAAACTCATTGACACTGGTTTAGCTACTACCTAGAAGGGGTGCTGTGGCCTTATGTGAAGTACCAAAGTCTCCAAGATTACATCCCAGACTCCAGGCAGCCCAGTACATATATTTTTTGGGTCATCCTCTGGGGCACCAAAGTATCGCCATACTCCACCATAATTTGTATAACTATAAGGCTAGGCACCCAAAATCCAAACATTACAACACTGAAATTTTCTTTTTAGTATACATCATTCCCAGCATAGTCCCTGAAGACAGAATTAGAGGCTTACTGGCTGAAAGCACTGTGTGTTACAAAGAATCTGAGGTATGTGGGACCATCACATGAGAAAAGCCAGCTAGGATGTGACTCTGTAACTCTGTGATATGAGCACTATGCAGGTGTCTACACTTAGTCCATTCTCAGTCTAATTCTGTACATTGTCTAATGGCTAGTAAATGCAGACAGCCAAGCTAAGCAAAGTCTAAAATTTACATGAAAATAAGTGAAATCTTAGACTATGGTTGCTCAAATCAAGAAGTCGTCATGTATACTTGATACCATAAACAGATACAGACTACTCAAATACAGGCACTTACAGGAGGGCCAAATCAGGAGTTTATTTGCTATTGGCTTCTTTTCTAGTCAGTAGTGAAAAACTGGTACCTCCAGGGTAGAGCACGAATTCACTCAGAGCAGAGATCTGTATAAACACAGGACAGTCATGAGGCAGGTTTGGGATGGGGTACAAGTTTGACCCTATAGAGTCTATAGTTAGAGTGCTGTGTAGGCTGACCAAATATGACCCAGAGTATCAGATTGTTATAAACTGTTAAATTTATTATTTAAAAATATAAATGAGGTCAGGTAGCTATAAAGTATCTGTAAGAATGTAGTACATGAAAAAAACCAATGCATTTAATATCTTGCTTCCTATGACTCAAGAAATACATAGGTCAAATCTCTAGAATGAAAATATATCTAGTATCTATTTTTAATTTAGACTTGCTCCAGAATCATGCGTCTCATGCAGGTAAAGGATGGGAAACAGTGATGGTCAGTGACTTATTAAGAATAAATAATTGTTATATGGAATCTCCTACAACTAGAATGTAAGTATGAAAAGATCAGATGATTTCCATACAATTATATAGATAGTGTGTCCCATTATTTAGCAATATCTCAACACTCTAACTATGTATTGTCAGACTAGGTTTTCAGACAACTTATCACACCATTTCCTAACTTCTGTGTGTTTAAGTTTATCCCTCATGTTATTTTAATGTAGCTTTGTGGACTTTAATTTCCTTTGTGGATTTTATAGAAGTAAAAGTATTAGCCAAATGCATTAAAAATATTAGTATTTTCAGACTGTGGTTTTTTTCCTGCAGTTTGGAAGCAACTCCCACAAAACAGGAAGCCATTAACTGGCATGAACATATATAGCTGTGGAGATATTGAATGGAATACTTAAAAGGTATTTAATGATGGAAATATGGGGTTTGGAAGCTGGTTTTGGTTATGGAAATACTGACAACAGCAGTATTCTTTTCATTAACATCACAAGGCTTTATAAAAACAGAGAGAAATATACAATTTAAGGCCAGTGGCAAAGATTTTCAGAGTTTGCATTTATAGAGAAGCCCACAAAAAAATAAAAGGAAGAAGGTGCCTTCTAAGTTATAAATGTGGGCAAGCGTAATTGCTTTTCCAGTTCTGAAGACTCATAGCTAAGGCATGGCCTGTCCCCGACTACCCTGACCTTCACTTTTAGGAAGATAACTGAATTGATGTCAGTGAATGAAACAGTGGGGATGAAACACAAGCAGCCATGGATGATACCTGGGAGATTTATGAATTGAAGGTGACTAGAATTTAACCTGATGGTGAGCTACTCATTTCAGTGTAGCAGAGTTAAAGACTTACTAATATGCCATACTCAAAACATGGGCATCTTCATCCACTACACTAATTTAACCTTCCAAGTGTCTGGAAGGTTTAGTCCCTTATTTAGCACTTTCCACAGAGCTGTTACAGAAGCTTTAAGATTGCTATTCATAATCATTATCATATTATGGAAGATTACAGTTGGAGCAATAACTATGGCCTACAAGATTGATTGTGATCTACTTGCTCACAAAGGACCCCTCAGTAAAGAGATTTCAGAAAGAAATAGAAATGTAAAGCCAAACCCAATTTCAATGAGGCAGAGAATGGCAAGCTTACAGCAAAAGCAATTTTTTAAAAAAAAACTTTGTCTGAATTCAAAGAAAATCTAGAGGGAAATGGGAAGCCTAAAGTCAAGCTGAAGAAAAGATCATGTAGATCAGTGAAAATAAATAAAAGACATTTATAGACAATTATATCACAGGGCAGCACAGTCCTCCTGGAAGATTCTGAGGTTGAGATAGCTTGCCCTTTCTTTTGTTAAATTGCCATCAAGACAAGACACTAACAGGTTCCAGAATATTAAGCATCTCTAAAGTTAAGAGAGCAAACAGACCAGAAATAAGACACAATTAAGTCTCATGACCATTGGAAAATTAATGCTTGTGATCTGAGCCTGTGAGCATCCAGTTGCTTCTCTTTCAAATGATGTTTGTGCTACTTGTTTGCACCAGATTTCTGGAGCATTTATTGCCATGTTTCAGGGGTCCTCTGGTAGTTTGGCAGGGCTGGAAGAGAAGTTCCAGTCTTACTCATACTTGGTGCCTGTCTTGGCAAGGTGAAGACAGCTTTTCTCTGAGCATTCTAGGCTTGCCACAGATGGAGGTAGGATTTAGGCAAAGAGTGCTGAGGCATTCAGTTCTTCTACTAATGTAAGACTATCATGTTCAGGACCTAACCTGTAAACTTATCTGGAGTCAGAAGGTAATCCTTTTCCAGGTCAGACAGGAACCTTGCTCTTTGTAGAACACCTGCCTCTTAATTAATCTAATAGCATTATTTAAAATATTTGCAGTCATCACAAAAAAAACCACAACAAAACAAAACTAGGACACTGGACTCTTCTTACTGCTAGCAAATAGATAACAGTAAACTGAGAGGAAGCACCTTTCCTGGTCGTGTATACATATTTCTAATTGCCTGAAGCTGAAGCACTTACCTTTTCCTTTCTTTACACCTTCTCTTTACCTACCACTTAACAGTGGCTTTAAGTTCCCAGTGGTGTGCAAAAGGGATTTCAAATAATGTGGGACAAACCTGGGGGAAATCCATCCTTGTAACACTTCCTCTTCCAAAATTTTACTGCATTCTAAGACTGCCAAAATCTATTTTAGGCATTGTCAATTGACTTGTTCAGTAGTTCCAGAAAAAAAAAAATTAGCACAAATTCTCTCTTCTGATGAACAAACTCCAGGTTTGCATACACAAGTTGTGTGTGATTCATCCCATACAAATCCAATAAAGATACAAAATAACATTTCTGTAGTGACTGCTCCCAAGAAGGAAGGACAAGCTGAGAGTAAGTAGCTGCTGCTCCCACTGACACCCATTTTTGGCACAGCAGAAACACCCATCAGGCATCCTCCTCTGTAGCGTATAAAAGAAAAGACTTTCAAAATCAGTGTTCCTGTCCTGACAAATATTCACCAAAGTTGCTGGAAAAATATGTGCCTCCTCCCATTTCAGTGATGGTCCACAGAAAGAAAGGCAACCTTCTCCGAAGCTTGACTGCTGTGTACTTTTCTACAGCGCAGGGCAGAATTAATTTCCCATGGTCACCCAGTGCATAGCTTTACAGTGTATGAGACAGAAGGGTAACTGAAAATAGGAAGGAGACTGGAAAAGGAAAGCCATTAGGTCCCTTCCAGTCCTGTGCTCCCCAAAGAAAAAAATTAAAATATCTAGAGAGAACTGCCTGCATTATTTTATGTACATTTTCTTAGCACATTTCTCCTGAAGGAAGGCAAAGCCTTAGATTTGTCCTCCTTTCAGTAAAAGCAAGATTGTCTCCACTGCAAGTATATATATAGGATAAGACAGGCTATGGAGACAAACACAGGGTCCCAGTTAAATCCCCAGGAAGTATGCAACACACTTTGGATTTGATTGACATTGTTCACCAAAGTTTGAATCATCATCAAAGAACACAGCTATTAAAATATGAAGTCTTCCAGCTTCTTGCAAGTTCCACAATTGCTTAGTAAACCCAAGAAATTTAGGGCAATTTTTCATGTTTATATTAAGTCAACTGAAGTGTCACATGCTGTTAGCTCACTTTAGGTCTGGTCTTATATAATGCTACTGTAAAGCATATCCTGGTAGGACACATCAGAAATAATAACTAAAAGCACATGACTCTGTGTTCATAACTCAAAGAAAATTAGCCCATAAGCCAGTAACAGTGGGCATTTTCTGTCATACCTATGCTGCCAAACCCAATTGCCTGGCAGTGGCTTAGCATTTCTGGTTTTGTAGGGTTATATATGCACTATGAAGAAGTATGAATGACTCCATAAAGGCAGGGATCAGTAGTTCTTGTTATTAATTTATTTTCATTACTGTCTGAAATGTGACTATTTTTTTTATAGCATAGATGGATGTTCTGTTTAGGTACAAAGACATTGTTCCTGGAGAGCATGTTAAATGCTGACAATATTCATGATTATATGATTTCTCCACTGTCAAAATTTTAAAGCATGAGACTTCACACTGAATGGCCTGTCTAAGCCTCCAACACTGACTCTAAACCTTCTTAATGTTCACTGTCATTTCAAGTTAATTTGCCCTGTTAAAGCAGGGAAGAGTGTAGAGACATTATTACTACACATGTGTACTACTTCATGTCAGACACAGACCCCTGAGGTGATCTGGTGAAGCCAGTGAGTGCACATGATACAGCATGGTACGGAGGAAGCTGATCCAGCTACTTTCATATAATGAGACAGACCATAGATCCAAGCTACCTCAGCTGGACAGGCAAACTCTGCTGTCTTCCACGTTCTGCTTCTATAGTTGCAGTATCTGCTACTAGATACTACCACGAGGATATTTACATTACTCTATATGTAATATAATAGTAGTGGCAACAAACCAACATCTATTAAAAAAAAATCAACTTCAAATTAGTTCAAAAACATGAAAACAAAACCTCTGGCCCTATCTGCCCATTGAACATGCAAAAGTAGATTATAAAACAGGAAGACAAGCAAATGATCATCCATCAGTATATATTGAGAATATGACAAAAACCTTTACATCTTCCAGTCTGACTTCCCCAGAGAGCCCAACTAAATTGTTTCATATACCCCTATTTCACTAGTCACTAACACACTGATGAAGTACATATTTCAGTGTCTTCTGCAATGACCATCTTCCTTATCCTGACTTCCTCTGCCACACCTTATACTCCAGGTGAAAAACTTATCCTTGTGGAAGTCAGCATGAGAATGGGTTATCCTCCATGTGGAAAGCCATGTGGTATTACTTTTTTGGGTATTAAAGAGATTAAATGAATCATTCACCTGCATGTGTGTCTGTGCCAAGGTGAACACTTCTCCATGCCTTCTCCAAAGAACGTCATCATTCAATCTGTTATATGCTGGCGTGATTACTGTTTGGAAGAAGCCACAGCTACAACTGTGAAAGCCTAGGTATTGATGGAGATAGATCACTGCTGATCTGAAGTGACATTGCTCAGTAAGAGAAGGTTAGGGAAAAAAAATTGACTGTGCTGTTTTGGAATTAAGTAAGATTTCTTAATACTGATTGGATTGTGATGCCTTTCAGTTTGATTAACAGCTATGCCTCCTTGAGAATATCATTAGAGGTCTCAATGTTGTGCGCATAGTCACTGGCTAATACTGAAGGGTGGGGTGTTCATTTTTTTGTGAGTGGTTCAAATTTCCCCCTGTGCTTATAGAACAACTGATTGTGCAGTTAGGGTAGGCTCTTTTTAGGTTTGTCATCTTTTGTTTCTGTTGTTCCAGAGAAAGCATCACAGAAGTGGGCGAGCTTTTCCGTGCAGTGGGATGAGAGCTCTCTTCAAAAAGAGGAACTTGGTTATGAGACAGATTTGAGATGATGTGGGGAGATTAGTCACACTGCTGTCTGGAACATTTCTGTTAACTGAGATTTTGCAAATCTCAGAGGTGATGGAGAATGTAGAGGTGATGGAGAATTTCTTGGTCTCTCCCAAGGGGTGACATGGCAGGAGAATGATGATGTTTGAGATAGTCTTCAGGTAAACACCAAGAATGGGCCTTTTCCTCTCACCTGCATATTGTCCATCTTTTCCCCATTCTATTCATTCCTTAACAAGTGCATGTTTATCCCCTCTTCCAAACAATATTGAGTGTGGTGATCTATTATCCCAATTCTACTTACGTATTTCTCTTTCCAGTCCCTCCAGATTTTTCCTTCCAGACAGGATGTGCCCTGAGTGGGCTGTCAGACTGCTCATAACCCACAGGGCTGGAGTATTAGTTAGGGCTAAGTACATGGGGTACCAGGACAAAGCCTAAACATCAAAGGGAGAAGAAAGAGCTACTGCCAAGACATCAAGGCCCCTCACCTCAAGGAAAGACCTCAGTGACAGACAAGGAGGGTTGCTAAACTTGTGGGTTTTGTCAGTTTAGAAAAAAGCAATGCTTTTAATATCTGGTTCCACAGAGACAGATTGAAAAGCAGAGCCTTGGTTTCCATTTCTTCCCTGTCAGAGTAGGTCCTCACCACTCCTTTGTCATCCAGCTCCCCCTGTTTCCTTGAACATGGAGTCGCATTATTCAGGTTAGTACAGTATTATCTGCTTTCACATGCCTTGTGTGGTTGAGCTAGTTAAGCAACTGGAAGTATCCAAGTATGTAATTCAAGACTACCCCGGGAACATCCTACAGCATCACACAGACACACCATTACTGCCAAAACCCTGATTTTCCATCAAGCTGGCATGCTCTTGCCCATCCTAAAGCAGATGTTTATACTGTATACAGTGCTACCACATCTGAGCACTATGGCTCTTCTGGAAAGAGAGGACATAACAGGATGTTTCTTATTTGAAGTCAGCCATTCTTGCATCTCCCAATAATGCCCTTCTAATCGTTTCTCTGGCCTAAGGAAGCTCACAAATGCTGTAAGAAAGTCACTTCTATTTGCTTCAGGCACTTTTACCTGATGCTGCACCCTGATTTTAATTTGATTTTGGTGATCATTCTCTCACCCTGCCACCATTGTTCACACATGCCATCCTTTTCTTGCTTTTGCTGATGACAAGCTTACCAGAAAAGGTCATCACAAGAGAAATGGATATCAGTCATTGGCATTCCAGTCCCCACATTTCCCCCTTTCCTTTCCTTTCCTTTCCTTTCCTTTCCTTTCCTTTCCTTTCCTTTCCTTTCCTTTCCTTTCCTTTCCT
>JANHFX010008079.1:31176-50105 GCA_027560015.1 Chloroceryle amazona
TCCTTTCCTTTCCTTTCCTTTCCTTCCCTTCCCTTCCCTTCCCTTCCCTTCCCTTCCCTTCCCTTCCCTTCCCTTCCTTTCCCTTTCCCTTTCCCTTTCCCTTTCCCTTTCCCTTTCCCTTTCCCTTTCCCTTTCCTTTTTTCTTCTATTTCTGTTTGTTTGTCTGTTTGTTTCTGTTTGGTTGGTTGGTTTTGTTGCTGTTGTGTTTTTTTTGTTTGTTTGTTTCAGACAGTACTTAGGTTATAAGCATGAGGAATTAATGCTTTAAAGAGCAGGAATAGATTGATGACATTCTGTATTCTTTTGGTTTTATCTTCTTATATTATGTGTAGGGATTGCTTTTTTGCTCCTTTGTCAGTTTTGATATCTAAGATCTTAACATGGTTTGGACAACACCTGTTGGTTTAGGTATCATCCAATTACAAAAGCACTGGCAAGAATACAGTAGAGCTTATGTTAAGTTTCTGTAAGTTCCTTATAGATCTGTTTTTTCTAGATCACCACCCTGTGTATTGCCCACACTGTAACTTGGTAATTTTCTGTTGTGGTGACTTGTGTTTGGTTTTGGCTAATCCAAAGCCATTTTTCATTCAGGACTTAATAGCTTCAGTTGCTCATCACAAACAACACCTCTAGTTTGCCAAGGTACTTACTTGATTGTTGTAATTAGTTATGATTTCACTATAACTCAGCTGTTCATTACAGCCAAGTGAGATGATTCAATTTTCTTGCTGATACACTGAATTCTTGTTATAGCAGGAAACAAACATTTTCTTGGTAAACTAAACTTATTTTTTATGGTGATGAATGACTCACTGAGAAAATATTCTTGACAGTGGCTGCAGCCATTTTTAAAGACTATTTTTCTAAAGGAGGAAGGTTGTGTTACTTTGTTTTATTTTATGGTATAGGCTATGAGTATTATTAACATTTTACATCCTCTAGAAGAGAATCCATACTAATATCACAGGACCTCATTTTATTTCCCATGACAGCCAGCAGGACATTTTGATCTCTTACTAGGTAGAGAAAGCACATTTCTTCCAAGGTGAATTTACCAGTTCACAAAATAAAGAGTAATACCCACTTCATTTTCATTAAGTCAGTCTTAATTACCTTTTACATATAACAGGCCTTTTCCCTCTAAGGGGGTGTAGGTAAATCCTTACCACTGACAATTGTTGTGTGAATGACAATAGTTGTCTTAGTGAATCAAACAACAACTGCAATAACAATATTTCTTTTGACAAGCTAAAAATTTGAAGGTGTGTTTAGTTTTGCATCTTTTATACAGCAGTGGTTTCTACTCTGACATTTTATGTGCCAAGTCTTGTCTCTCAGATGAGTAGTCAATGCCCCTAAAATGTAAAGCTAATAGTAAAGATGCTGATGGATCCTGATTTGTCCTACTATTGTTATATTATTTCTTATCTATTTGCCAGAGGAAAAAAATATTATTCTGTAGCCTTAAAAAAATTATTCTTCAGACGTCTTTTTTATGTAAACACATGCATCATTGTATAATCTACATCTTGAGTATTTCCATACCTGTTTGTAGGGTCTGGGCTGTAAAGTCTGATCATGATGTTTCAGGATTACTTGCCAATTTGAAATTAGTTTATGATTGTCCCTCTCCAGAGCTCTTGAATCGATCTGCGAAGAGTACAATCAGACACAACTTCAAGTGGTTGGGCTGCAGAGGTGAAACTCTGAGCCTCGACAGTTGCCAATGTACATCTAACACAAGTGTAGCACATGTGAAACTTAACATGCCTCCAAAACTGAACATTTTCTATTTTAACAGACAGTTTTCAAGTATTTCACCCAACATGACTCACTGAAGGAAGTGACAAGAGGAGGGTGGCTGTGAGATAAGGACAGGAAGAGAGAAAAGGAAATTTGGACAATCTGAACACAGAACAGAAGAACAGTGAAGTCTGAGAATGGATGAGAAGGTGGAAGTTAAAAAAAGGGAGCTAGAAGTAACAAGATGGAGTTACATGTGTTGCAGAGAAAGAGCAGAAAGGGGCAGCAAGACTGGGATGTACAATGGAAACCAGAGGACATGAGTGGCTTTGCCAACAGACTCACCCTCTGTTCCAAAGCCTAAAAGGTCAAAAGGGCTAAAAGGATTGTCAACAGGAAAAGCACTTTTAAGAAGAGGCCTCAACCTACACAAAGCTATTTTGCTGAGAAAACTACCTATGTCATAGCCTAACTGCCTGGAAACATTTATTCTATTAGCTCCAGAGGGTCCATAGACATCTGCCACTGGAACTCATCTGTCTACCTTGCTTTTGTAGAAGCCAGTATAATATTAGATGGCAGAATTTCACCTTGACATTTTCTCTAAAACTATGAAATAAAAAAAAAAAAAAAGCTATATTCCAAGAACATGAAGAAATCAGAACAACCTACTCAGAGACTTAAGAAAACCCAGATGATTTTCTTGAGCAACCACACACATTATGAGACAGGAATTAGATGATTATGCATTAGCATTATTTGAAAAAGATGTCTCCTCTGTCCTTGCCTAGTATTGCCTTAGTACCAGTACTATTTCAACAACAGGTCTTCAATATTTTGGTTTTCCTATAATTATTTCTGCAAGCCTTATTTAATACTTACTACTCACCATCTCTGAAGACAGAATAATTAATTGCCTCACAATTTTTTTGTGAGTGTTATCACTGTAGAAGCAAGGTATTACCTTTGCCTAACTTTGCCTAACACATATTTGGAGGGATGTGGAGAGAGGGTTCATTTTCCCCTATTTACTTCAGAATTATGGCTCAAAATAAGGTTAAAATCTACCTACCATTAAGGATCCTTTGTTTGAGACAACTGCAGCCTGACTTCTTAGGCTACTTGTCAACTCCAGATGTGAAGCTCTTCTCCCCTCGTCTGCATCTGTGAATGCTCAGCAGGCTTACTTGGGTGCATAGAAAATGAGGAATGTGAGTTTGGAGGTATCTTGTCAAAGTTTGGCTTATCGTCATGTGCAAAGTCTCTGGTAGAAGCAGGAGTAGAGTTTCATTCTGCAAGGAAAAGTTCAAATATCTCAGCCATGTCCATGATGTAGGTACCTCAATAATGAGATTTTCCTTGCTGTTTCTGCACTTCATTCACTGTACATCTAAATTTCTCCACAACTGAGGCAGGGATTTGGGAGAGTAGATTGCTCACTTTCACTCCTGATCCGTTCCTAGAGAAGAGTCTATTAGTATATGCTGTTTGGGGCAGGGTTTCTGAAAAAATAATCCCAAAAGATTGTGTAAATATCATATTGATCCATATGCAACTTTAATTCTGTTGTGTCTGCTCTTAAAAATATTCAACTTTGCCATCCAACTGATCCCTTGCTTTCCATAGAACCAGATGCAGAAAAATGCAAAACTGTTTGTCAGTGTTTATATAAAGTATGTACATGCCTATTTCTTTTTCTAATGAAGCATCATTTCAATGAATCTTCAAGATTCCAAAATGTAATATTTGACTAATATATACCTTAAAAACATCACTACACTACACAAGCCCTCCATCATGCCTGAAACCTGTGATTTCTTTCTCTTCCCTTTATACTTTGTATTCTTTCCCGTTCTCATTTAAAATACCAAAACTTCTACAGCACATCCTCTTACTCCAGACCATCCTATCTCTCATATTGGGTAGCCCATATTGGGCAGTCCCTCATTTTATCTGTTCCATGTAATTTATAAGTTCATGCAACTTCAGTGGCAAAGTTTTCTCTTGACAACACACAGTGCATGGCAGAGTGATGAGCATATATTTCTCAAGCCACATAAACAATCCATGCTTATTTACATCAAACACTATGGGATAATGGCATCTGAAGGGATGCTCAACAGGTTTACAATGGGAGCTATGGATGCTTTATCTCATCATGTCCCAGTAGACTTACACATTATCATCTCCTATTGTAACCACTTCTGTGTAAAATTGACTCTAGCCTCTGCAAACACAGTGCCTGTGGAGCTTAGGTAAGGTGTGTCCACCATTTTTCTAGTTTGCTCTTGCCTTCTCAGTCTGTATTCTGCTCAAGCCCATCTCTGTTCCTGTCACAGTTACCAAATCTGAGAACAGGCAAAATCCTCATTGTCAAGCTCCAGGAAAAACAGGCTGCAGGAGAAAGCCAACATGCGACTGTTGTAGCAATATCAGACTTCTCCAAAGTAGAAAATAAGTCCATTCTAACAACAGTATGCAAGTCTTTGCCTTATTCAGAGTTTTCTCTTGTGTGATTATACGTCAAAATTGGCAAAGACAATCTTTACGTGGGTGTATTGTGGGGGTTTTGAATTAAATCATTTGAATTCCTCTTTTTTCACATTATTTTTATTTTCCAGAAGAGTAGGTGGGGAGACAGTCAAGCTGGATGGAGAAGGTGCTACTGAGTCATAAGGATGAGAAATAGCCAGTCTTAAGAAGCCATTCTGGATTTATGGTTGCTGATTCATAACTTCCTACATATGTGTGAGGAAAAAAGTGTGGATTCTGCCCTGAACTGTAATCTGCAGGAAACCCGCCCTCCCTTCACAAAGTGAGACAGTAGCTTCAAAACTGTAGGAGGACTTCATTTCAACTCCCAGAAGAGGTTCCCATGAAAAACGTTTAGAAAAGTGTCCTGAAAACACTATCCTGCCATCAAGTGCTACTTTATTTGCTTTCATAGAGAAATATAAACCTAGTTAAAGCTCAAATTTTCCATTTAAATCTTCAGATAAAACAAATGTGCTAATCAAACAAATACTAGAAGACTGTTGAATAGGAAAGGCACTAAGGATTTTGTAGAGAACTGCTTTTTTCTTTTTCATGACACTGCTACTAGATTTGTTCTTTTCTTTATGTCCCAAGTAATTCAGTAAGACAATATAAGAAGAACATGAACAAAACCAAGAACAAGAAGACAATTAAATAAGTGCAACAAGTGGTTTGTTTGTTTGTTTGTTTGTTTGTTTTTCAAAGGGACCTAAATCTCTATTTATAACCTGTTTATTGATTAACTGCATCTTCATATGACTGCATGGTGCCTGAAGAGATAAGATTTGATAGAGAAAAAAAAAAAAAAAAAAAGTATTTTGGAGAAAATTGAAGACTCCCTGTCTCATTGCTCAAAACTTAAAGTGTATTGCAGATCATATGAAACATGACTAGCTGAAAACCACAACTTCCCTTATTTCTTATTCGCTGAATATGGCTGCACAGTGGACATAGCCAGCCTAAGGCACAGTCTCAGTAGTGTGCAAGATATTCCCAAGTGGGAAGTAAAAATAACATATTCAAAATTTCTAACACCACAGACAAAAAGTCATATACTGTGCCTAACATCTTACAGGCATGGCCACTCAAACCAAAGACCTTTGTTAAAGTCATCTTGTTTCTGAAAATATGTGTTCAGGGAAAGATGATAAGCAGACAATTTAGTATTCTGAAATCAGTTTCAAAAGTATAATATATGCCCATGGGAGCAGGGAAAGTTAAATATAGACAGGCTTAAGTATGATGAAATTATTATATCCTTTTCCAACACTCTTACATTCACAGGTCTGAGATCTCTTGTATTTCTGATTCAGTCCAGAATGATGCTCAGAAAAGGGCTGCCCTGCAAAGCAGCCAGGTCATGCCTACCAAAGCTGGAACAGAGGGTAGAGCAGTTTGAAGACTGTCAGCAGATTAACCAACCAAACTGAGAGTGAGCAAGCCACGTGAGTTTATAAGTGACAGGATGAGAGGAAAAGGCCTCAGATTGCATCAGAGGAGGTTTATATTGGACATTAGGAAATCTTTCTTTACTAAAAGGGTTGTCAAGCATTGGGACAGGCTGCCCAGGGATATGGTTGAGTCATCACTCCTGAAGGTCTTTAAAAGATATGAAGACATGGTGCTTAAGGACATGATTTAGTAGTGGACTTGGTAGCGTTAGGTTTATGGTTGGTCTCAATGATCTTAAGGTTCTTTTCCCACATAAATGATTCTATAAATACAAGTAGAGAAGAGTCTTTGGGTCAAAATTCTCATTTTAATTTGCATCTATGTAAAAGGATTACTCACCAGCTCTGCCTGCAAGATAATTCAATCAGAAGGTCATGTCTGGACTGTGAGAATAGGAATTTACAGCCATTATTGTTCCCCTGGAATATTACTGTGAAGCCTGATACATGTTTGGGTCCAGCACTGCTTAGTATCTTCATAGGTGATCTGGATAATATGATCAAGTGCACGCTGATTAAGTTTGCTGATGAGACCAAACTGAGTGGGGAAGTGGACACCTAGGAAGGGTGAGCCACCCTAAAGGAAGACCTGGATAGGCTGGAAGAGTGGACTAACAAGACCCTTATGAAACTCAGCAAGGACAAGTGTAAGGTCTTGCACCTGGGAATATAAAATCCAGGAGCATAGCACAGATTGGAGAGCAGCTCTGCAGAAAGAGAACTGGTGGTCCTCGTGGACAAGCAGCTCAATATAAGTGAACAGTGTGCTTCTGCAGTAAAAAGCTAACAGGATGCTGGGTTACATCAATAAGGGCATCACCAGCAGAGATAAAGAAGTCATTATTCCACTCTGCTCAGCACTTGTCAGGCCACATCTAGAATACTGTGTTTGGTTTTGGTCCCTGCTATAGGGAAAAAGATGTGGACAGGCTGGATAGGGTGTAGAGAAGGGCCACAAAGATGATCAATGGACTGGGAAGCTGCTATATGAGGAAAGGATAAGACAATTGGGTTTGTTCAACCTTGAGAAAAGAAGGCTTAGGGGAGACCTTATCACCACATTCCAGTATTTGAAGGGTGGATACAAAGAAGATGGAGACTCCCTTTTTAGAAGGAGTCACATGGAAAAGACAAGGGGTAATGGATACAAGTTATTCTTGGGAAGATTCCAGTTAAATACAAAAGGAAAATTTTTCACAAGAACGATCATCCATTGGAATAATCTCCCCAGGAAAGTGGTGGATTCCCTAACATTGACACTTTTATAATTCAGCTGGACAGGGTGCTGGGTCATCTTGTCTAGACTGTGCTTTTCCCAGGAAAGGTTTGAACAGATGGTCCTCGAGGTCCCTTCCAACCTGCTATTCTGATTTTACAAAGTTCTTGTGGTGATTTTGCAGTCCCCAAGGGAGTGCATTTTTTTTCTGGAGCCTGATAGAAACTTGTCTCTTTTTCCCATTTTAATGAACAGACATTTTCCATACGTACTGACTCTTGGAGCAGCTAGAATAGGAACTTTTGTTTGTTAACCACACTGAAGAGCTTTATGAATGAACACAGTGAAAAGGATCTGTGGTACCACTTCTATTCTGCACTTTCTCAGAACAGCGTTGCCCTTTACAAAGAGGGGAAGGTTGGAGGGAAAATGCAAGGTGCAGATTAGGTTTGTAAATTGTCACAGTATCTGGAATTGTTCAAAGATGAGGCTTTCTTTCAGGTGCCTCTAGATAAGGAATTACCATGTCTGCTTTCATCATGCCAGATGTCACCAAAGTAATTTTGATGTTCAGTGGCTAACATGAAAGATTTACAGTATAAATCTGTGCTAACAAAATATTTGAAGAGCACAAGAGCCTCTTCGAAAATACACATGGATCAATAGTGGCAGAGTTAATTAAGATGACACTTTTTTATTATTTTAGGAAAAGGCTTGATACTTTCATTAGTAATAAAAGGAAGACTCACTAAGAGTTTAGAGCTTAGTGTATTAGTGCTCATATTACTTGTAAGGAATTGATATTTAGGCCTTTCTCTTGGCTTTATCTTAGTTGCTAGGTAACAGAGATATCTGTGACATGCTGATCTTTAAAGATCGAGATGTAAGAAATTTATATCCAACAAAGATATGTGTGAATGATTGCTCTTTTTTCAGTCCCACTCTAGGAAAAAGAGGAGCTGGGAGAATAGACTTTTAACAGTTCTTGGAAGAACTCTGTTGAGCTTACGGATGTTGTGTGAAAAGGGTAAAGTAATTTGGCAGAAAATAAATCCCCTTGCATTCCAGCTGGTCCTCAAATATCAGAGACACTGGGGACAGCTGGATTTAGATTTTGAGTGATGTCTAATTTGGCACTATTAGTCCAGTCATGTTCAGTCTATCTGAACTCTTACAGCTCCAGATTCTCTAACAGTGCAGTGCACTCCCTGGTTCTAGTCATGCTCCACAGTCTCAAGCAGCCAGTGAGGAACTGATGGCGCCCCATGAGAGAACTTCTGCGACTAGCAGCATGAATAGTGCAGTTTATTAAGAGCAACAGAGATACAAGCTCTTGTGGACTGACGGTGATAAATTCACTGTCTGCAAAGCATGTGTAGGTATACCAAACATGTTACATTAAAGAGCAGATCTGAAAAATTTCTAAGTTTCCCAGGGATATACTTGGAAAGTCCAGATCTTACCCAAAGGCATCCCCATGGGGTGGAAGCGAGGTTCAGCCTGTTGTCTGATCCCAGGAGTCGGATCAGAGATAGTATCTGCCCTGACTTGTCCATGATGATGTCTTCCCTGACATCCCCCCTTACTTAAACCTTTTTTATAATAATTTTTTATCATCAAGGTGGAGTTGAGTGACTCTAGTCATAAATACCTCTATTATGATTGGTGTCAATTTCTCTCACCTTGCTTTTGCAAACTCATTGAGGGGGTTATTGCACTGTGGGATGGAGGTGTGTTTTGGTACATTATGATGAGCAAAGTTCAAACAAGGGCAGTACCTTGTCAAAAACTGTGTCAAACAGGCAGCTTATCAGTTCTGTAGTACCATGAAGTTCCTATCTCTGCTGTAATCTCACGGGGCCTGGCCATGGAATCTTCACTCCACTCCATCCCCTATGCTGCATGAAAGCAGGGTTGTCTAGGGAACTGCTGTGAAATGGTTTCCTTGCATGCCAGTTGTGCTTTACCCTGAAAGTTTCTCTGATGTTATACCTTTCTTTAATGTGTGAACAATGCAGCACCTTTAATATGATTTGAACTTTTAAGTCACCTCCAGTCATTATTCCACAATGGAGACCTCCGCCTGCTCCCTTTCAATGAAGTTTTAACATTACGTGACTGGAAGAACGAAGTTCTTTTCTCACATTCTCTGAAAGTGACTGAAACCAGCACAAAAGCCACCCTATTTGCTCCTCTGCAGTGGCTGCTGGTCTTCTGGTGACCTGCCATTCTCCCAGCCACCTTTCCAACCCTGAGAAACTTGTTCCACTTGCCTACAGTGGTTCCCACAGACTCAGTCCCTCCTTGACAGGGGGGTTGGACTCGATGATCTTGGAGGTCTTTTCCAACCCAATCTATTCTATGATTCTATGACTGCCAAGATCGGTTGGCATGGATGCAGTTTTGCTCCCTGATATATGGCTATCAGCGTTCAGCTTTGAGATTTAGAGGTGAGGCAAGGATTTTCTTTTTTCCCTCATGCTCTGTTAGGCTGTCAGCCATTCATCAGAACAGATGAAACAGTAGCAGAAGCAGGTTTTAATGTCATCAAGCACAAGTCATTAGCCTTAACTAGACAAGAGGAACAGCCTTCAGGGATCCATAGTTATCTCTAAAGGAGAAGGAGGAAATGAAAATGTGACATGTCTCTGTGGGGTCTGTAGAGCTCTGAGTTTATATCTTTTAGTGCTTTAGGAAAGGAAAACAAAGATGGATTTCAGCTTTTAGTGCTTTGCTACTGAGATTAATGGTTTGTAGTGCTCATAACAACTATATTATTCTTGCAACAATAAGAACTATTATCTAATGGTTTTCGCATTGTTCTCCCCTTGTGCTTGTAGCTTTGGTGTATCTGTCACGCACCTGCTTGGTTGGAACAAGGATAATGAATGGTTTACTTGACAAATTCCAACATTCTGCTGACAAGGAGCAAATGCCTTTCTCAAGTAAATGGATCAGCACAGTATTTAGAGGACTAGCTCTTCTTCTGTTGATTGCTAGGACCTGATTTTGCCCCTTGTTCACATTGTATACAAAGGTTTCCACAAAGAAAAGCAAACTGATTTCAGTGGACATTTCACCACTTAACTTGCACAGAGACATTAACAAAGTCACCAGACTGAGGAAATCTCTGAACAGTTTCTTTAAAATACTGTAATGTGAACTCCATTGTGTCTTTGCAAGTGGTTACAGAAGTCACGTGTATCATTTTTGTTCCGCAGACATAGTAGTGTAACTCTAAGAATTGCACTGCAGTTACAAAGATTTTTCTAATTCAGATAAGAATAATTTGACCATTTTATTTTAGAACATCCCATGTGTGAGGATTCATGCCCATTCACAAGTAAACAAAGGAAGTGGGGCAGAGGTGACTGAAGTCAGATTTTTTTATATTTCTATTTATATAATATTTGCAGAAAACCTTAGCTAAATACCTAGAGGATATAACTCATGAAGTGACAATGCACACTCAGTTGGGTATTGCAATGCCTGTGCTGTTTTACATGCCTGGTTCCAAGAGGGAAATTCCAGACCCAGAGTTAGACATTTACCTCTCCTAAGTAGCTGGCATACATTAAGATGAATCCCAGCTCTGATTAGGCAGTGACATAAATATGACCAATTAGAAAGTGCACAGAAAAGTGTCTCAGCTCTCCCCCTTTTCAGAAGTTGAGTTCCTACTTCAGAGATAACAGCAAGCACCTCCAGTCCCTTGGGATGTGGAGCCCACATCTTTTCTCCTACAGGTCTCTTTCAAACACCTGGGGGGAAAAAATTACTCTTTTATCTGTGTCCTTGCAGGAGTGTGAGATGAAGATCCCTCATCCCACAGGCTCTCACCTAGGAAATGGGAAGCTGGGACATTGGTCTCTCTCTTACTCTGCCACAGCTGAAACCTTACCACTCTCCTCAGCTCCTTTTTCTCTTACAGATCCCAAAAAAGCTTAATTTAAAACATGAAAACATTAATGTGTTGATTGTGTTCTCAGGGAGGTGCAGACACAGAATTGCTGGGGCTGTATCTCCAAAGCTGGATGGTGCAGGTGCCTAAAGAAGAAAGTGGGTCTAGGGCTGCTCTTTCCAAGGCTTCTGGAGACAGCCCTGGGGGGACCAAAGGACCTTTGAAGTCACAGA
This sequence comes from Chloroceryle amazona, assembly GCA_027560015.1. Classification (NCBI taxonomy): domain Eukaryota; kingdom Metazoa; phylum Chordata; class Aves; order Coraciiformes; family Cerylidae; genus Chloroceryle; species Chloroceryle amazona. The sequence continues at coordinate 42,259 of JANHFX010008079.1, forward strand.
AATGAAGGTCTTGGCCCTGTAAGTGTTAACCTAGGTTACTTGACCTCCCAACAGCAGGATGGCAATCTGGAGTTTTAACATCCTTCTACACTCTAAACCAGTCAGAGGGTAAGCACTGAATTTGGATCTTTGGTTTGAAACTCAGTATAAAATTTCTTATGTGCATCATTATAACGCATCATTAAAAAAGACAGAGGAGATTCTGCTCTACTTGAAATATACTACATTTTTATGCACATACTGTCCAAGCAGATAGTTGAATAAATATACACACAGTGAATCACACATGCATGAGCCACTACTTTCTTCTTGTCTTAAAAATATCTTCCTTTTGGGACTTTTTTTTTTTTTTTAATATATAAAGCTACTCCTGAAAAATATACAAATTTTCTTTAGGTAATCAGAATGACATGGAGTGAAATCCTGAATGATTTAGCAAACTGCATAGAGCCATTCAGTCTGATTCTCTGTTGTGCACTGCAAATAATGTAAAATGAAAGTGAGTGAAATCACAGCCTGAGTTTTTCTGCTTGGCTTGCAGAGGATGATCATTCAAAGTGAAAAGTCAAAGACACTGTGCTTTTGACAAAATGAAGAACATGGGGGGGCTTTTGCCCATAATGCCTATTATGATATTGGTATACATATACCATCTCCATGACTGCAAACTGCTGACTGGATGAGAATTGCAATGAATAATAAAGATGTCATTTTGCATTATCTGGATCTTCAAGAAATTGCCCATTTAAGGGTCTGGGGCTTTTTAAGTATAAGAGCAGGAAAAGGTATACTCCTATAACATGTTTCAAGAGGTGACATGCACTACATTTCTCTTCTTTCAATGGTGATTTCCCATTTAGATCTGTAATATATTTGAGTAATACAGCCTCTGTAATCCTTTACATTTATAAATATATATACTTACCTGTGTATCTGCCCAGATGTATAAAGATATTTGTCTATCAATCTAGAAGTATCTCTGTGCATAGATAGCCACAGCATTTACAGGATGGCATGTACACCCGTATCTATCACCAGGCAGGCCTGAACCACATACATCTTCTCAAACGTTCAGAGTAAACATCAGAAACCTTGTAGCCTGGAACCTATGGGAACAGTCATCATTTTCAAGCTTACCATGTCACCAAAACTTACTTTGAATTTGAAATTATTTTTAGCACAAAATATTTGCCACTTTTTAACAACAGATGTTACATGGTTACTTTATTGTTAATAACTATTCATGCCATCTGGTACAAACCACCACATATTGATACCAACCACATATTGGTCTGCTTACATCTTACCTTCATCTTGCAGAAGACTGGGCTCTCCTTACCTTAATGAAGCTGTTAAACAACTCTGTATTACTTATAGAACTGTAGAAGCCCAGTAGTACTAGATGACAGCATCACTTTAAGACCCTGCTGAACCAAGTTATTCAAACCTCTGTTCATAGCAATTATTACCAAACCAGCAGCAATTCAGCCTCTTTTTGTAACAATTATGAAACTTTCTGCACTCTTTTTCCAGGGTCTAAATCTTGATTTCCAATTCTCCACTTTCATGAGCATTCAATATTAGTCCTCATTTTTCCTCCAGACCAAAGAAAACAACAGTGGCTTTAAGGTTTGATCTTTAAATCCTACACCTTTTTATCTCGGGCCTAGGCAGGTCACAGTGTAGCTTAGGCTGTCATGGCAGAGCTACAATGGGGACCTGAGGGAAATAAAGACACTCCATAGAAAGCAGTGTTTCTTGAAGCAGAACAGGAACTGGTTGGTGAGCATCATGCCGATCAACATGTTGAGTGATGTTCATGCCAGAGGAGCTCCCTTAGGCACAGTTAGTTCCTGCATTGTAGATCAGTGGATCATTGCGTTGGTAGATGCTACATTCTAATCAGTGCCAATAATTCACCATGACTGGAAAGGACTAGATTCTTTCCTGAATGAATCAGGAAAGGTTTTTGTTGTGACCTGAAATGTTTTTGTGCAAACATAAGCCACCTTCTTCATGACCTGGAAACAGCCTCTATCATAGAAGGAAGATGGGTTTATTCACAATGCACTCTGTACTGTTAAAGGCACCAAACCAGTCCTGAGTGGCAAGCTGCATGCAGTGCTTTGATTGTAACCTAGAAATTTAACAGTCATCATGGAGATTTTTATTGCTTACCACTGAAGAAACCTCTGTCACCTACTTCACCACACTCAGTCAATATGCTGTGTTACCTCTCAGGCTGTTAGTTCAAATGGGAAAGAACGGAAGGCAAAAGCAGTTAAACTTTATTCATGTAGCTGCAGACAGAAGGACTGAAAATATTTTTATCTTGCAACCACCACTTGTAAGGGCATGCTTTGGTGGCCCTTTGGTCTCAGAAGACAGGGCTGTAGTGGAGAGACATCAGATGACTGTGTACTGTTACACCAGGTGCTGAGAGGAAACATACAATTACTATGCACTCCCCAAAAAAATAAAATCCTCCTCAAAAGCCCTTTGCAGGCACAGAACTTAGAGTTGAAATAGAGACTGTCACAGGGAAAATCACACTCACTCTTCTGTGCAGCTAAAGCAAAGCTAGGTATATGGCTGCTGGACCTCATCTTTACAGATACCACTTCTCTTTGTACAATGTTTCTATCCATCATGTTCCTCCTCTGTACCTCCTCACTGCCCCATTTTCTCAGTATGATTCTTGAGGTTATTCCACCAATCTGTCTCTTCAATTTCAACTTCAATGCAATTTTCTGTAATATTTCAGTTCCTCTCTTCGGTCATCCAACAATAGCAAACACAGAGACATCAGATTTGTGAATCATTGTAGAAACATGTGGACCTGCTCTGCTAATCTAGTTCTTTTTAAAAGCACACTCAAATAGTGATACTAATAAGGACTTGAACATCTGAATCATTTGAAGATTAGAAGTTGTGCATAGTTCAGTGTTCAGCAGTGAAGAAAGACTAAGGGAATTGCAGCGCTATGTCCTGACATGCATATTCACACCCACACATCACACATATCATCAGTCTAATTTCAAATTTAAGAGATTAAAGGGGCAGTCTTTAGTTTGAGAGATGCAAAATTGGCCTCTACAGAAAATTCTAGTACTTCCAGGAGGCATTGCAAAAATGAGTGAGTATAATTGGGATGGAGGTGATTTCCCTCTAAGAGGATATGCTTGTGTTACTGTTTTTCTATGATTAATTACAAATCTGTCAACTTGACTTCTTCAGCACCTAGTAATAAAAGATCAGCATTCATATGTGATACTAGGTGAAATAAAATTCAGTGAGGAATCAGAGCATTTTTTTCATGTTGCTAACAGGAAAATTATCTTAAACATTCTGGAAAATACTTTCACCTTTTCTTTTTCATTCGCTTTGACTGAGTTTGAGGCTTTCATTCTCCTAATAATGACCAGAAGCAAAAGCAGATGACAGAAGATTTTCATGTCAGACAGAGCAGGTTCCTCTGATCTCACAACAGAGACATAATTAAAGCCCTGACACTTGAATCATGCAGTTATTTGTCACACAGGAGAGATGTTTTGACACAGAAATATTTGTAGTCTGCTGGTGGAAGTTCAGGGACAAGCACCCAGCTCCACAGTTATCACAGCAAGTGTTGATGTCTGTTCACTGCGAAATTTGAATGCAGTGATCAATGAAGTAACAAATTTAAGTCATACTATTGTTCCCAGTGGAGAGTAATTTTGGGCATGAAGGAAGATAAATATTATAAATCCAAGATAATCTGATCCTGGAAACATTTTTACAACATGCCTATAATGCTTTTAACTCAAGTTATCATTTTCTGATAAAGAATGATATAGTTCCCACTGTCTGAAGTGTAAATTTTAAATTGATTCTTGAACTTAAGTAAACCTGCAACTAGTTTTAACTCTTCTTTTAGTTTTAAAAGTTTATTCCCAGTAATGTATTTGACACTGATTTTGAATAACCAGTTAAGAATGTGGTATAGTCAAAAGTTTCTGTGTTTAGAGCAGTGGAATACTACATTTATAAGAGTTACAAATTAAGTCTGTGTAATACATTGTTCTTGTTACCATGACTACCTCTAATAAATGTTTGTATACCTCAGCAGTGTCTACATCCAGTTAAAAACCTTTTATTGACATTTGCTTCCTGCTGCATTTGGCACAATAAACTGAAGCCAGGAACAATTATGATTTTAAAGGAAACAGATATCGCATGTTCACACTTTCAAACCTGTTTTTTCAAAATCCCAGGTGGTTAGAGTAGGACATACACAATAAAAGCATGCACAATGATTTCAGTCATTTATGGAGCAGCTAGTAGGAGGGCTGATGTCTGAGATTTGTGCATACAAACACATGCTCAAGGGGGCTTTAGTATCTGGGTTGGTAGTATTAGTTGTGTTAAAGTACAGATTCCTATGTAACCTGGAGCACTGAAGGTATTAAAAATCCTACTTCATGTCTAATTATTTTGCCTGAAAATAGATAGGAAATGGATACAAGTTGAGACTGGAACTTCAGGAAAAACTTCTTCACGAGAAGGGTAGTGTATCAAGGGTAGTAAGGCTGCCCAGAGGAATCTTCATCTCTGAAGGTTTTCAGGACTTCTGCAGACATATCAGCTTGTTCTCACTCTACTGCCCAGGAGGAACTGAAAGTCTGCTGGCTCACAAGATGGCACAAAGATAAGACAAAAGTATGTCACATTTTCCAGGGATTTGTGAGGCACTGATGTTACCTGTCTCTTGCAGTGTAAAACTTCTGAGTTTTAAGGTCAGATGCATTGGATAGGTTTGTTAGGATAGGACTCCAAGCCTCCATAAGGGTAGACTGGTTTTGGCAACTAGGCCAAGCTGTGAGTAAGGTGTGTTCAAAGATGAGCAGCTCTTTTGAGTAAGCTCAATAAATCTTTGGTTATCTAAAATGCAATGAGCAGGGGAACACACGTCTGTGGAACAAGGCTAATCTTCCATTCAGTGATTTTGCTGCACTGGACTGATACTAATTTGTAGGGTACATTTTGATGAGAAGAAACCATCATTTTAATTGAAGAGATGGCTTCATTGTAAGTCTCGCAAGCACTGCAATGTCCCCTGCAGAAAAAATAACCTTTGGGCCACAACTTCTTGTTCTTTAGTCAAGAACAAATACTTCCAGAAGTTTGATAAAATCTACATTAAGAAGCACATAGAAAAGGCATTTTATCTGTTTTCAGAAAAACTCACTAACCTCAAAAGACACTTACATTGTTGATTTAATCACCTGTGTGTAAAGTTTACAGAAAAAGAAACAAATACTGCAGATCTGATAAGTTTAGCACACTCACTACCTACAAGACTGCTGACCATTGTCTCTTTAAGGATCCATTTTAGGGTTTCCTCATGTGTAAAACTCCCAGCAGCCAAGTAAGCAGCAGTGGCATTGAAGAATAAAAATTTTTCAAACACTGTTGAGCATTGACTCTTATGAGTGAACTGCAGCACTGGATAGAAATGTACTGTTAATATATTTGTTAAAATAAAAATCTACTTAATATTAGCATCCTTGTTCTAAATACTATTTGCTCCCATCTCTCAATCCTTCCTCACAAATCCTTCTGTTTCCTGTCCTCTATTGTTAGACAAGATACCCTTTGCAAAAGTGAGCTTGGACTCTCTGGTGCACACCAAATCACACACCTTTTCATTCACCTCTCCTTGATCCCTGGTATTTCTAGCTCAGTGTAGCTCTTCCTCTTTCCCAGACCTCAGTTTTCCAATACATCCCACCTACCTCAGCTGGTTTTTGGCAGAAGGGGGGTGGTGAGAACTGGCAGCTGGCAAGCAGCAGCCTCCAGCAGATGTGCAGCACATAGAAGGAAGGAAATTCTGCAGCTAATAGTGCAGATGGAACCTGACCCTATTGTGTTTGCTTGGCCCTGCTATTCCACGAACAAATCCTTTCCTTAGCCCTGAGTAGTTCTTTCTGTGGCTGCTGCAAACCCAAGGCTAGTCAACAACTCATTACATAACTGGACATCAAGAGTTTTCTTTCTTAAATGTCAGATGCCACAGGTTTAGTTTGTCATGAGGAACAATAGCTTCTGCACCTATGAAGAAGTAACCCTTAGAAACCGTAAAACAATGGGAAATTGATAAGAGTTACTTTAACGAGGTGTTAGGTAAGAGGCACTCGAGGTGAAAATGCCTGAACATCTTTACTCCATCTTTGGTTTGGTTTAGTTTCTGGTTTTGTTTTTGTTTTGTTGTTGTTGCTGTTGTTGATAAACACAGCTATCTTACTGCCACAGACTCCTCACAGGCGAGGCACACAAGTATATATTACACATAATATGCAACAAGCTGTGCTAGCAAGCAAAAAAAATAACAAGCCAAAAAATCTAAAATTTATCTTCAAAAATCATCAAAAGAGAGCTTTTATATTAAATGGTAGTGTTACATCCTCATAAAATTCCCACTAAGGCAATTTATTAAATAATGTTTTCTATTAAGCCTTAGCCTAGAACTTCCTGTTTACTTAGAATTGTAGAATATGGTTTATTTTCAGTCTTGTGTTTGTTTTCTATTTTTTCCACAAGTTATTTTAATGACTTGTAAAAGCTGATAGGGAAGTTTGTTCCAAGGATGAAGTTAATGAAGGCAGCAGATCTTGATTCCTTACAGAATTAGAAAACTGTGTCCATGGGAACAAAGAGAAGTAAAACCTGAGATTCCCCTTTCCTTCTCTGCTGTATAACATGATGAGAAATAATCAGTGTAGAGATATCTGAGGACAAATATTTTGTTGTAGCAACTCCAAGACATGAGGTGCCAGGAAATTAGCACCAGACAAGCTCCAAATGATGACACATTCTAAAAGGTAACACCTGCCACTTCCCCAGCTACCACGTCTTGGCATGCAACTTGCAACACGTATCCCTAAGCTATTGGTCTGTAGGCTCATATTGGTTTTGTAGCTACTGGTTCTGTGCAAAAACAGAAATTCGTTTTGGCATTAGTTCATGGAAGTATGTCATGATAGCTCTTTAAACCATGAGTTAATGCATTACCATAACTTTAATGTTTCACATATTGTTTGGGAGATTATTTCCCTCACACAGCTACTTACATTTTATTAGTTATTGTAATCTAGAAGGCTACAGCACATTTTGTGATCATATGTCAGCAAGTCGTATGAGATGCATCCCAGAGTTCTGAGTGAACTGGCAGATGTAGTCACCAAGCTACTCTCAATAATATTTGAAAAGTCATGGCAGTCAGGTGAAGTCCCCAGTGATTGGAAGAAGGGACACATTACACCTACCTTTAAAAAGGGTAGAAAGGAGGACCCTGGGAACTACCAACCTGTCAGCCTCACCTCTCTTCCTGGGAAGATCACGGAACATATTTTCCTAGAAGGTCTGGTAAGGCACATGGAGGACAGGGAGGTGATCAAGGACAGACAGTATGGCTTCACTAAGAGGACATACTGCCTGACAAATCCAGTGGCTTTATATGACAGAGTGACTGCATCAGTGGATAAGGGACGACCTATGGATGTGATCTATCTGGACTTCTGCAAGGTCTTTGACACGGTCCCCCACAACATCCTACCTGACAAGTTGGAGAGATACAGAATTGATGGGTGGACTGTTCAGTGGATAAGGAATTGCCTGGATGGCTGCATCCAGAGGGTAGTGGTCTACGTCTCAAAGTCCAGATGGAGATCAGTGACAAGTGGTGTCCCACAGGCGTCCGTACTGGGACCTGTGTTGTTTAACATTTTTATCAGTGACATAGACAGCAGGACTGAGTGCACCATCAGCAAGTTTGCAGGTGACACCAAGCTGAGTGGTGCTGTCAATAC
>JANHFX010008081.1:0-74596 GCA_027560015.1 Chloroceryle amazona
GAGGAAATCCTGTATACATTGTGTTGATAAGTGAGATCCAAAGCAAGTGCAAACTGGCAGATATGTACTGAAATCAATGGAGAGACATGATTTATACCTCTTAAGGATCAAACCCTGTACTTATAGCTCAGAATGAACAAGAATTGCTACTGTAAAGCAACTGAGCATGGCAGCAATATGTTTCTGGTGCTTGTTGATTCCAGGGAGGTGTCAGATTAAACTGGTAAACTAATGTAGCCATGATTTGATCTTCTTCCTCTAGATGAGTTTATACAACACCAGGTGTTGCCATCACTGCACAATCCAGGCATCAGTGGACATTTTCTTCTTTGTCACGTGGGTGGGGGTAATGTCACATTGGTTCTGTGTTCATATTGCCTTTTCAATTTGCTCTGATCACACACCTCAGAGCTCAGCATCTTCCTAAATCATCTTAGTCCTCCAGTAGCTGCAGCTCTACTTTTGCTCAGGAGATCCTATTTACTGTCCCTCACCAAAGCTTTTTTCAGCCTTTCAGTAACATAATAATACTGGCATTTTCCTCCCAGTGATCACTGTCCTGAGGACTCTGACGTGGTTCAAATATCAGATACTCATCTGCTCTAAGCATGTGTCAATAATAATAGCCCAGACAGGTTTCCAAGCTTTCATAGGCAGAGTGCAAGAGGTCCAGATTATTTTTACCAACTTGTTATCTTAGGTCAGCTTTCAAATTTAAAGCTATTTCTTTCCTTTTCCTTGCACCAGTCCCCTACATCAGTCCTAACTACATCTATGCTTGGATCCCAGTCAGAACTTTCTCAGTCCATCCCTAATGATTACCTAAGACCCATTGAGAGCTGTCAGGGTGATAAAAGCTGTACAAGCCAGGAATAAAATATGCTTCCTGATGATTTTATGAAATTCAAACCTATGCATCCATAGACTTTACAGACAAAAACTTCCATGTAGTGACTGTTGTCTTTGGAACCTTTTCAGCAGCAATATTTATCTATGCTTCATTGCAACTACTTTAGTATTTTTTAACATATCTGTCAAAATGAATTGCAACTGATTCACCTAATGTGTACTAATTTGCAAATTAATTCTGTTAACTGAATTAGGCTTAACTGATCTGCATTGTCCAATTATTCATCTGACTCACCCATCTACATACAGAAGTATCCTCAGTGGGTTATTGTTCTGTTTCTTTTGAATCACAAAACAGCTGCTAGTTTTCCCCAGCTGCGAGGCTAAGATCAAACATTAGGGTTGCTAAAGATGCTTTGTTTCAAATGAGGTTATTAGAAATAGGGAATTTAATAATGTTGCCGCAAGTTTCACAAAGCGGAGCAGAATGACATGGCTAGGGAGTTAAATGCACAGCAGCATTCTAAGGCTTTTCTTGGTCCCAGCTCAAGAGTGTTTTCCTACGTACTGTAGCATCTCTCCTGGGCTTCATAGTGACTGTGTGCTAGTTAGGATGTGTAAAGGAAAGGAAAGGGGGCAAATAACCAGTGCCCCCCTTAGGGTCTCCACTGATGGACGAGCCCCAGGTGTGACATGATGCTATTCCCTCAGCTGAGGTGTTACAAGAGAGTTCCAAAGCAAAAGATAGAGATAAGCAACACAGATAATGTAATCAGCACAGGGACAGCTTCTCCTTGGTCAGTTAGCATCTGAGTATGCCAGGAAACCCTTCAGACTAGATCTTGGTTCTTAACTTGAAGAGCATTGTCACATGACAGGCATTCACTCGGCCATGGGGTATGGTAGCATGTCATGAGCAGGACAGAGCAATAGCACATGCCTGAGTTGTGCCCAAACTGACTATGGGGCCTGAGGTGTATCTTAGGCAGAGCTTCTACTGTACTTCTACACAGCCTGAACCAAATTCTCTATAGCAGCTGGTGTTCAGACCCTTTGCGGGAGGACCCCCGGCTGCCCCATTTACCTAGCATTGGTTACCACCAATACCTCTGCAAAGGTAAAGGGGAGAGCTGGAGGCATTGCTGGGCACTGGGAGGCAAACGTGCCTGACAGGACAGGGAAATCTGGCCCCTTCCTTAAGGTGGATTGTTTGAGATCTGGGCCCCTGTTCAGCAACAAGGAGGCAGCAAGCTTCCAAATTTGAAGTCTTTGGAAGGCACTAGCTGTGTTGTTCAAGGAAGGCCTGCATATGCTTTGTGTTGATTTTTGCCAGCCCTAAGGGCATAGCTTTTGCAAAACAATTACCTCCTTCCTTAGGTAATATGGATAAATGAAGTTGTTCCAGCTGTACCTGCTTCTCAGGTGCCATCTGCAAAGAGGAAGATGGATTCTGACTTTTTACTGCCCTTTTTGTTTAAGGAGGTGAACTTGAGGGTCCCACTGGAAGTGAGCTTTCTCCCTCCCTGTTCACTGTCTCAGAAGGTGAAAACTGTAGGTTTGGACAATGCTGACCTGTAGCAAAAGATTTGGTGAGAACACGCTTAACTTGAAACTTTTCTACTAAAGGATATTTTCAGAGATTAGGAAATAAACCTTGGATGTTGGGACCTTTACATCCTTTGCAGCTAATTTTACTGTTCAACGGGAGAGAGATATTTTTGCTGGTACCTAGAGTAGAGGGAAACAGATCAGGCATCTCAAATACATCTGTGTAGTTTGGGTTGAACTTAGATCTTTGTCACAATTCCGGTGCAAAAGGAACAGCTGATCGTACAGTCACAGATAACAAGGAGGATCCCGGCATTATCAAATAAAAACCCTAGATGTGATTTAACTTAATATCTCTAGGCCGACAGCATCTTACCTGAGCTATCATGTGGTTCTGAAGTGGACCCAAATTTTACACAGCCTCCTTAGTCCACTGCTATTAATCTCAGTAAAATATTAATTCTCAATGCTGTTGTCCTATAAAAAGCTGAAAGTACCAGTGAAATGTATTGACTTTTTAAAAGTGAAAACTGAGTCTCCAGGGAGTCTTGACTAGCTTAGAGGATTGCATAATACACTGGCAGCCATTGCTGTCTCCAGAAAAGAATGGTAGCTCATGGCTGTACAGTGGTGCTCACTTTTGGCTCACTCTCATGGAATAAACCCCTTGATCCTTAGAGGTTTTGGAGCATTCATCTCAATGGGAGCAGGCGCTTGAAAATCATTGCAGCTCTGGTCTAAAGTCCTCCATTACTGCTTGATACTGAAATCTTTTTTGGTTTTAGAGTGTGTTCTGTTGCTGAAAATCTCCCTTTAGGTGCCTCAATAGAGATGGATAGCACTTTAAGAGCTGTATAAAGGAAAATAAGCTTCCATCATTGGGAACACTAAATAATAAATAGAATAAAAAGAATACTTCTGATTCAATGACTGCTTCTTTAACTTGGTATGCTTAAGCAACAACATCCACACAATAAAATTACAAGGGTGATCCCCAAAGTGTCTCTGTAAACACCAACATTTTTGTGCTCCAAATACTGCAGAAGCAGTTCAACTTGTCAGAAGAACTTTTTAATTAAAGCAGCAAAGTGTGCCACTCGGCACAGAGCTGAAGGGGCCTCCCCTTTGCCTTCTAAATAGGCATGATGATTTTAGCTTTTTTATCACCACTTCTACTAAGCAAGAATCAAAAAGCAATCAAGTCTGAAGGACTGTAGGAATCTCAGATTAATACAATCAGCCTGACAGTAGGGAGACTTCTTTTTTTGGTATAAAAATAACAAATAGCTACGCCGAGTAGGTTCTGTACTTTATTTTTATTGCCACTGGTTTCACACCATTAAATGCTCTGGAAGAAAGGTACAGTAACTGCAGCTATTATAGGTAAACTTTAGATGAATGTACCTGCCAGAATATAAATGAAATCCTATATCACTTTGCTCATTTTGTTTTGTTTTCCCCATCCTAAATGAAATTACAGAGAATTAAATTTTTGAAGCATGACCATTGCACAGAGAATTACTCAGCTAAGAGCTGGCCACCTGCAAGAGGTTCTCTCCTCCTTCCCCCCTCCCTCCCTCCCTCCCCTTAAGCTTGTTACTCATTGTCTCTGTCACTAATTAGGTTTTCCGACTTAAACTTAGTTTGCAGATGACGGATTTTAAATAATATTGTAAGGGACAGGACATCAAGGTCAATATTTGAAACTGGCAGAGAAGTAACCTTCAGAGGGCTTATGCTCTGTGATAGCCCAGGAAAGGGAAAAGCCATGTGCTGAGCTGACACTCTTGTTAATGTTTTTTGTTGTTTGTGGGCTTTTTTTTTACTTTTTTTTTGCATGCAGCAAATAGAACTGCTGGTTGTGACACCATAGTTATGAAAATTAAAAGCCTTACTCATTAAAAACAGCACCTGGTATGTCCGAAGGTCTTCCCTTGACATCTAGGAAATGCTTCCAGAGTGGATAAACAATGCATTTTCTTGCAATCTAAGGACAAACTGACAAGGAGCACCGGGGAGAGGTAAGCATTATAAGCATTTTAGATACATGTTGACTGGTTTATTGCTGAATGTGAATTATGAAAGGGAGCTTTACAAGGCTGAAGGGAGAGTCATAATTGGATCCATGGCTAATTTTACAGCAGTGTGGCGCAGTTGCAGCCTAATCTTTCACATGTATAAGATGGAAAATTCCACTTCAGTCCAGTTCTGGTGCTAGATCTACTTTAAATAGCTCTTTCCTCCCCCGTAGGCCTAATGACTTCGTTATAGTCTCTTGTGATATAAGGCACTGCTTGGAGCAAATAGGGTGATTGGAATATGGTCCTCCACTGGTTTCATGGTTCAGAAAACCCTCTCAGGAGCAGACTTTCACCATCTGGCCTGTGAGGACTAGAAACCATAAGGAGGAGTATTCTCTGAGAGTGAACCCATGGTGAAAAAACAAGGTCTTTGTGATTAAAAAAAAAAAAGCACCTGCTGATCATAAGCAATACTTCCACATAACGTGGCTCTTGTAAACAGCAGCTGTCCTGTAGCTATCAGAACACTGGCTGGGACCACGATCTCCCCTCCTGGGGACATGTGCAGGCTTGCTGATCTGCAATAGTGAGCCATGTCCTAGCTGTGCTGGTGTGGGCTCATTTACAGTGGTTGTTCATCCCATGTGGGAAGAGAAGTAAGCTTTAGTGGCAGTGGGCACCTGTGTATCAAGACACCTGTGGCTAGCAGTAGTACTGCTCCAGCAGAACAATTTTAGACTAAGTGGTATTTTGGTGGAGTCTCATCTCTTCCACACATCTGAGTTATTTGTTTGGACAGACTGGGCAGTTTCCTCCCCTGACTGATACAGCTGTGTCAGACTTGTTCTGAAGTCTATCAGTATTCTGACTTCTACAGTACTTTTCCTTTTGCCATGGCAAACGTATGCTTAAATTGGAATCGGCCCTGAAGTGGTCAGGCAGTTGGACTAGATGACTGTTGTTCATCCCCTCCAACTGAAATTATTCTACTCTATTCTATTTCATTCCATTCCTGATCCAGGGTGCCATGTCCAAGGCTGGGAATCTGTGATGCCTTTATCCCTCGAGGGTCTTCTTTCAGCATCAGATGCAATCACAAAGTTATACAAAAAAATCTCTTGGCCAGATCTGCAAAGGCTTATTTAAGACTTCTTCCTATAAGATGCAGATGGCTGGGACTAGAGCCTTGGGGTCTTCCCTAAGAAATCAAATAGGTTGCAATTGTTAGGACTCATTCATATACAAAGCTACACACAGGATGACAACATGAAACAGACTTGGAATCAGCATTCAACTGGTTTACCAAACATTCCAGTGATCCATGCAGTACTGACAGAAGAGTGCGAGTATTTCAGGTCCTTATTGCTCCATATTTTCTTGAGATAACTTGGTATTTATATATGCAAAGTCTTGTTTTCTCACACTGGGATTAAGTGGAGGGACTCACTAATTTCAATCAGCCTTACATCAGTTATAATTCAGCTCACCCCAGCAGGTTGATTAGGTTCTCTAGATAAGACAGCTGTAGTATATCCTGTGGCAGGAGACAGTGACTATTTGATGAAACACTGCTATCCATGGAGGCTGTTCATTTGGGAAATGTCAGCACTGTGTGTAATGGAAAAGGTGTGCCTGAAAGCTTAAAAACTAATGGTGGGATAGGCTGCTTGCTGCAAAAGAAACCAGAGGACTTGGAGTAATTTCTGCTGGTTTTATTCCAAGACATTGCTCTTTATTGGATTAGACAAGCTAAAACCTCCTCTGAATTAATGCTTAGGAACAAAACATTTGGAACAAAAGAAATAATAGTTACATAATTAAATTTGTTTGTCCTCAAATTATCTGATCTCCTCTGCCATCACAGAGAGTCCTATTTTCAAATGTATATACTTTGATAGTGCCTTCAGTTCCAGCATACACAGGTTTAAGTCATCCCTGTAGCACCAAAACACCTCTTCATGCTTTTGTGAGGCAAACTAAATCTGGGACTTGTATAGATCTGCTATGAAAAGTACATAGGAAAAAACCTGTTTAATCTATGATATTCATTAAGTGAGATACAGTCATTGCATTAACTTGAGTAATCGTCAGCAACCAAAGGAGACTGCACAGGAAAGCCCTGGGACTGTGCATGGAGAAGAGAGGTATGGCTTCCATCCTCTCAGACCCACAGTGGGACCAGACTTAGACCAAACATCTGTATCTCAGTTCCTTCATTATACAGTGAGAGAGGTAAAACTAACCTCCATCAGACCAGATTTATGAAAATGAGGATTATATTTGTGAAGCCTTCTGAGGAAAATAAAGGTAACTTGCCCACCCTTAGTGTCCCAATGTAAAGATCTTCAGTGTACAAAAGATGATTAGCAGGTCCAAAAGAGATTTGAAGGGCTTAAGAGATGGAGATCTGAGGTAGCTCTGGTGCCTCAACAGGCCAGTGGTGGAAATTCCAGATGGATCTGTAAGCAGAACAAATAAAGCCAAACCAAAAATTTATTTGAAGATTCTTATTAGATTCCAGTACTCAGATACAACTTTTCTGGATGTGATACCTGGCTTTGAGGGCATATCCAAATTAAATGAAAAAGTAGATCACCTCACATATGAGATGGAGTAGAAGGAGTTTAATTTATTGAACTTTTACAGATTGCATCATGTTTTGAAATTTAGAAGTGAATGTGAAGTCCAGCTTGAACCTGACTGTACTTCATGCTAGAAAGACTATTACAGCCTAAGACAGGCAGCTTGATATGTTTTCATAACAATATTTTGTCAGTGTTAATAGTCAGCCAAATGCCAAATGGAAGATTAATTGAAGCAATAGACAGGGAAGAGACAAAGTTTGTCTGAGAAGTCCTTAATGAGCAAACCCACAAATTGTGCATCATTGTCAGTAGCCTATAAATATTTCTGGGATTAAATATTTCTTCCTGTTATGAAGCAAAGAGATGTTCTTAAATTTAGACAAAAGGGAGAATTGGGAAAGAAAGGTCTTAGCAATAAAAAGGCAGAAGGAGGAAGAGATGAACAGTAGCATGACAGGCTGTTGGAATAGTTTGTATTTTCTCTAGAGAGATGGCTCTTAATTTTCTAAATGTCTGATCTCACAGAACATGTCTGATCTCTTTAGGGGAATTTATATCCCTGAAATATCTCCATGGTATATGTAGGACACCTACCTGTGATGCAAGAGGGATGTATTAAATTGTTGCTTCTGTGCAAGGGAGCTTTAGCCCATCTTCTCCCACAGGAGCAGTGCATGTAGTCCTGCTTGTGGGACTGGATTTGGTGTTAGGGGAACCTTCTGCTAAAAATCCAAACTTCTTCGCTCCTTCAAAGCTTTGAAATGTAGTCATCAAACACCCCAAATGACTGAAAAGAGGGAAATTTTCAAACATCAGAACAAAATACAGTCCTATCCTTTTACAATTATCAGTAATAATTCAACTTTGGGCTGGCAATAGAGTGGGTTCAAGGTAAAAAGGATGGCAGAATCCAGCCCATAAAGACAATCTGGTCTGCATTTTTTCTTCAGACATATAAGTAAATGAATTATTTTGGGAAAAGAATATTGATGTTTATGAAAGTAGAAGATGTTTTCATTTTCTTAGTTTTGATGAGGTATTTTAGTAAGAAATATTAAAGGGTTAAGACGTATATGAAATTCCAATCCCGCAGAACATGTTTTCTCCTCAAATTCAATTTCTACCTTTCTTGGCTTCAGCAGAACAACCTCAGGCCTTGCACGGCAGAGGAGTAACATTTATTAAGCTTCTGTGGCAGGAACTGATTAGCTTAGCAAAAATGTCACAGTGTGCCTCACTTGCAGATGTGTATATAGAGTAACAATTTAGAAACAATCACTTAAAGTCTGAAATGGGCAACTTCTTGATCAATGCCAAAACACACTCAGAAAATTAAATTATTAAAGGTCAAGAGTGGTCATTCACCTTCTAAAGAGCATGATGGAGTAGGAAAAGCATGAGAAAACAAGCTTTCTGAACTTGGAAGACCTGCTCCCCCCACACTCCTGGTTTCCAGCTGAATCCTCTCCATTCCAGCCCCAGGAGGAATGCAAGCCTGTGCTGGAACAATTTCATTGCCCATCTCAGAAACTTTGCTGGGATGCCATGCACTTCACCAAAGTGAAGCTCAGGGCTGGATGCAAGCAGTGTCCTCTTCTCTGATCCTGACAGAGAGGCTAAAGAGAACCTATGAAATGCACCCATTTTCCTATCATGACTAGAAATGTTTCTAAGCTTTTAGTCTCAGAAACCTCCCTGGGGGAGGGACAAAGCAGAAATGTACCGGGGAGACCTTCTAAGACAGTGATGGTCTCAGGGATAGAGACAGTGCCACCGTCTGCTGGCCTGCCCTGCTCCTCAGCCGCCTTCTCCCTTTTTATGGGATAACAGTATATGAGTCAGGTGCTCAGCATGGGCCTGCCTCACTTCTCTGCTGTGCTGTGAGTGCTGTGTGGAAGAGCCATCCTGAAGACAGAGGTTTGTTTCCTTGGTATTGTACAAAGTTGGTCAGTATCCATTGGCTTCAGCAGTGGCTTTGTATGGGATTAGAGAAGATGGACAATGGATATGCTATTGCAAGATATGATTATTTATACAAAATACAGAAGCATGAATGAGTTATTGCAAAGGAATGGAATCAAGGCATCTAAGTTCCTCTGTGTGCCCATTCATACTGTCATGAAAACAGGAGTGTTTACTTTCAATGATGATTCACTCGGTGTTAGCTAAGGTACCTCTGTATACTGCTGCACTCAGAGCAGTCTCTAACATAATGCTTTTCAACACACCAGGACCCTGGGAGCCTACAGAATACTTCTTGGGAAGCTGTGAAAGCTGATGAAGATAAGCAAGATTGCAAAAATCTTTGTGTTCAACGTTTCTAGAAAAGGCTTTCCAAAGGAGTCCACAAACAAGAAATGACTGGCCACTGATGGTCTGGCTCATTGGCCTCAGTGCCTAAATGATGCCATGTTTCCCGCTTCTCTGGCAGACAAAACAGCCGCTTTGCCAATTTGATTTATACCAAGGTTTGAATCTGGCTCTTACCTCCAGTATTTCCTTTCCAGCATTGCTGAGAAGGGATTTATTTCTTTTATTTTTTCCCTACCCACTTTGCACAACAGTGACCTGACCAGGGCAATGATTACAACTCCCTGCCACCTCTGGTCAGTGCCCTAACCCCAGACTGTAAAGACAGAGTTACCCTGATCATCCCAGCTGGCTCGGGGCAGTCTTCTGTTTCTGATTCCTGATGAGTTTTAGCACTCAGTGCTGCTTGGATGGATGGAGTCGCGCATGCCCAGAACAAAGCCACTCTACTGGGGAGATCTCAGCAGCCTGTGAATGTAAGCCCCTCTCAAAACAGGCAGCAGCTGAGGTGGTGCTCAAAAGCTCTGCTTTTGGATTGCTCTGTCAGATGTCTTCTGGGGATCTGGCTTTGTTTGTCATATCCATGCCTGACAAGAAGTATGTGACAGAACAGAGATTTACATTAAAGTATCCTGTCATCCATCTCCCTGTTGTTTTTTTAAAACTAAAAATCTTAAAAGGAAACTAATTTTGGAGTGAAACTAATTGTTGAAGGAGGGATAAAGGAAGCTGTTTATAAAGTCTGGCTCATTGGTTCACAAGTGAAGAGAAAATAGAATTTATGTAATAGGTCACATAGGTCACAGAGTTTGGATTTCAGATTTTGACTGTTTAGAGGAAAATTTTATCAGCGAACTGTTTGCAGAAGAATGCCCATATGTTGGGGTTTGTTTATATAAGAAGTAACAAGAGCTCTTGCATAAAGAATGAAAGATCCTAAATGAAGAAAAAATGCCAGGTCAAAACATCAGCTGCTTAACTAATTAAGTTAATGGATCTGGCTCTCTCTAGAGTAGATGCAGTTCTGCATCATTTTTCCTGGTGTTTTTTGTGGGATTTTTTTTTTTTCTTTCTTATTTTCTTTTTTAATTGCCTGCTTGTGGACTGCTAATTTTACTATGATTTTTCTGGCCCCGTGCTATCTCAATACCCCAAACCTTCTAGAACATTTCAATATACAACAAAAAAACAAGCCCTGCTAAAATTAAACCATAAAATGCTGGTTTAGTTTTATACCAGTTGGAACAGTGGAAGCTGAAGAGGCTTTACTGATTTTTACTGTATAAATTCACATTTTGACCTTGCTCTGCTATGAAACTGATAAATATAACAAAATGAGTTTCCACATCTTCAGGGTAGATAATTTTATGTTTGAAATGATTCCCTGAGGCATGTTCCTTTCGTTTTATGAACTTTTTTCCTCCAGCTAGAAAGGACAATAGAAACCTTCCAGTCCTAACTGGTTTGGACAAGCAAACTGTGAGGGCCTGCAGATGTTTAAAGTGGTTACAAGAAAAGGCCAGTATATATGACTCCTTTTTGCCTTTAGGAGAGTTAGGGAAAGATACTCTGCCTTTGAACTGCTTTCTCTGTTGAAAGAAAAAAGAAATTTCTTCTAAAAGGAAAACCACAAAGGACAAAGCAGCATCAAAAGGCTGTAATTTCCACCACAGATGGTGACAGATTATGGGTGGTTGTGGCTCAGTGTAGCTGTCACCAGAGGTGGTTGCTGGGGGTTTAGGGATGCACTGAGATGACTAGATTCTGAACAGAGAGGAGTCTTCCTGGACTCTTTCTGAGACCTCCCCAATTCACTGGATGCTACAGGCATCCCAAGAAGTGTGGGGCTTTGGGGCTATTCCTTATGAACTTTCTTTTTGTTGCAAGATACTGTGTCTCACATTTTTCCCATTTTCAAATGGAAGTAAAATTCCTCAATTTCTCCTAGCTTTTGGAGACAGAATATCT
The DNA here is from genome assembly GCA_027560015.1 of Chloroceryle amazona. Classification (NCBI taxonomy): domain Eukaryota; kingdom Metazoa; phylum Chordata; class Aves; order Coraciiformes; family Cerylidae; genus Chloroceryle; species Chloroceryle amazona. Next base: position 11,282 of record JANHFX010008081.1, read on the forward strand.
CTTGTTATGTATATGCACAGTGCCCAGCATAGCTGGACCTGCCTTATGATATGCCCATCTGTGAGGAAGCAAAGTCTGTAGTTGGATGGAAATTCACACATGGAGCAGAAAGAGGATGATTATCCTTCTGCAGGGAATAGGACTTCTATTCCAACAAACAAGTCAGAAAATTGGGATTGACCCTTACAAGTCCTTTTTCCTGTCTTTGACTCAAAAAGAAGTCACATTCCATCTTATTTCACTATCTATATTAACTTTGTATATCTTAGCATCCATATATGTTTTAAGTGAAACATGATGACCTGTGACATTTTTCAAAGACACTGTTCTTTTCTTCTTCTTGCCAGGGCCTCCAGATATCTTGTCCAAAGCAGCACAGCTAGAACCCCTATAAGAAGACATTTTTCCACATATGGCTACATTTATAATATTATGTTTCTGAGGAGGCCTCCTAAAATTTTTAAAATTATAGGAAGCCAGAACATAAGGAATATATGCAGCTTTGTCTTTTTCTGATAGTTTTTTTTATAACTTGCCATTTAAAAGAAATAAGAGATCCTCAAAAAGGTATGTAAAATAAGTATGTCATCCAAAAAGCTTTGCATCACTTGACTGGTTTGCTGCAGGGTAAGCTTCACATAATTCCCAGGATGAGATAAATGCTCTTTCCGTGTGATTACATGGTATCATGCTTAGCCCTGAGACATCCTGACCATGGGAAGATTTCATGGGCAGTACAGAGACAAAGATAGCACTTAATATGTCACAGCTTCAGGACACCTCAGCTACCCTTTGCCCCTGGACAAACTAAACTCCTTTGAATGTGTGACACAGGTCGCATTAAACAGGTTGTGAGTGTTCTTCAAACTGGTTATTTAACAATAAACATTAAGATGGCAAGTGGTCAGGTGATGCCAGAAGAGCAAAGCATGAAGGAAGGACTGAAACAGAGCAGAAAGAGAAGGGCAGTACATCTAGTTCTGTCATAGAGATCCCCCTGTTTACAGAACATTAATCAGGCAGTGACTGATCTTTAAAGAGAGCCTGGATACTGTGGATAAAGGTTCATTTTTATAATAATGCAGATAAACTGGCGCCCTGCAACCTGTCTGGAGAAGTGTTCTGCATTTGTCTAAATAATGGAGATAAGGTAATGAAAAGCTCTGGGAGGCTGGAATCCATCCTTGAGCTTCAGGCGCAGGGCATAGTGCTGTGCATGAGCAGCCACAGTCAGCAGATGGGGAGAGGGAATAAGGCAGATATTGTCTCGCAACATGACCACTCTTTTTTTCTGACAGCTTGGTGACAGGAGCAAAGGGGATGGATCTTTGCTTTCAATAAAACTGAATTTCTTTGACTAGTGGGACTTTTGACCAGGTGAAGATCTCAGCTCATTTGTATGAATGGAGCAGGTTTATGGGAACTGCTCTATTCTGCATGAAATGGAGTAATTCTATGGGAGGGACAGATGGCAGCACGCAATCATTAACTGGACAATACTACGGATTATTTCTGTTCTTGGGTGACTTTTCTTTATCAGAAATTGATAATAGCCATCAGACAGTTTTCTCTTTCAGTACCTTGTTTTTTGTGAAGAAAAGAGAAAAAAAATATAAATCATGGTAGTAGCCAGGAGGTTAGGACCAAAAATGTAATGGGGAAAACAACCTCACTCATGAGAACAGAATCAACCAGTAAATAATGAAAATATTGCGCAAAAAAGAGAAAAGAGAGAACAAGAGAACAAACTTTTGAAAAGTAATGTCAGTTCTGTTACCTCCATAATTTCAGTTTAGTAACTGGGAAGTGGGCTCAGACAAATGACCTTTTTTTTCCTACTTTCTTTCCCTACAGCACCCACTGCCAGTAAATGGAGGTATACGTCCCCACTGGGGAGCTGAAGGCACTCTGTCCGAGGAGTTACATTTGAATTTGGGGAGGCAATGGCTGCATATGGAAATAATTACCTCTGGATTCCCAGAGAACTGGAAAAACATTCTCCTGACTCCAGCAAATGCTCTTTGTAGGCCCTGCATTGATGGTTCCAAATTAGTTGTCTCAGTTTACTTTAATCTCAAGACTACATTTACTGCTGCTGACTAAGAAAGAGACCAGTCATAGTCTCCATGAGCCATGGTGATTTGCAGACTGGTGATTTGCCTGTTGCCTTTCACCCACATGGTCTAGGGAGAAACCGAGGCTTTGATTCTTTCTTTGTCCAAAGCTTTAAAGTACAAGCTAAATCCAAAAAGCATTTATTCTTAAAAAAAAAATAATTTAAAAATGCATCCCTCTACAATATAAGATCCAGTTAGGCAAGCCTCAAAGTAGAAGCTATCGCTTGTAGGAGCTGCAGTGCTGTATCTGGAAATGAGTGTCCAGGTACCTGCATCCCATCAGAGCCTGGCATCGTCCAGAGGATCTTGTACCACCAGGCAGGTACAGGAAAGCACATGTTGGCAGTCTTGCAGAGGTCCCCCTCCTCCTCCCAGGGGCCATGGGTAAAAGCCCCTGACACTGTAAATTCCGTTTCCATACAGCTTCATACAAGTGATGCTCCCTGAGCTGCTGGGCAATCTCCATGGCCAGTTTGTGGATGCAGGTGGTGTCCACCAGGGTACAGTTACATTTATAACGGCAGGCAGGGGAGTTTTAAATTTGGCCTGAAATGTAGCTGTAAGCTAGAAATCTGTCTTTTTGTTGACTCATTTTTAATAACAAGGATGAGGAACCAAGAAAAACCCAACACTTTCCTTTTCCAGAATAATTTCAGCTTGTGTTTTCTAGGACCCAGCAGCCCCTTTCATTTATTGTCCTGCTAAGATCAGTTCTCTAAAAGTTGTATGAAGAATACACAGGCTGGCCTTGTGATTATCATTTGGCATTAATGCAGAGAGGAGAACATGATCTGCACAGTGGACCTCATCAAAACCTGACAGCTTTTCCCTTCAGTGCATTTCCAGAGCTGTGAATTTCTCTGAGGATGGCTGCATGAGGTACATGGAACTGCAAGGCAGAAGAGGAGCGGTAAGTCAGTGAGCAGGATGGGATACCCATTGCTCAGCTCTGCTGAGTCAAATATTTGAATAAAAAAATAAAGGCATCTGCTGAGAAAATCACATTTAATTAGAAGAGAATAAAATGAACATGCTGAATAAAAAGAGACCAGAGCAGTTACAGAAAGGAAGTTGAATTAACTCATCTGGGAATTCTCTGAATAATGATTATTATTAATAACACTGAGCACTTCTGTAGCATTTTTTTGGGTCAAGTTCATTGTTGTGAATCACCACAACAAACGTGGAATGTAGGTTATTCTTCAGCATCCAAATGTCATGTCTAATTTATATTAGTTATCACTATCACATGGTATACGGGTGAATCCTGTCTTTGTTACCGAAAGGGTTCTTCCCCTCTCTTGCAAATAAGAATCTTGTCACTTGTGTGTCCCTTTAGTCTGTCTCCTGGAATATTAAGTATGGAATTAAAAGTGCAGAATGCAATATGGAATAAGTGTTTTTGTCTCCAATGTAATTTTAAAATCTGTTCCTTTTTGGAAAAGGAAATTCCAGACAAATCTTTTATACTTCGGTTTCAACAAACATCCTCTTATCTGCTTAAAGCCCCATCACTCTCCATGAGATGTACCATCAATCTTTGGTCTTGAAAGCCTGACTGTGCACCCACTAGCAGCCAGACTGTGCACCAGCCACGTCCATGGGAGCGCGGCCACTGAAATCAGTACACGTAGCACACTGCCCTATAAAAAGCATTAACCACACAACTCTCCTTCCCTTCCTCAGTTCTTCAGGTCTGACAGCACCAGCAGATCATTAGCAGCCAGGATCAGCTGCTAGGCAGTGTACTTTCTGCAACACCTGGGATAGTTGGGATTCCCTTCTCCAATCTATCATCAAGGGTTTGCAGCCTCATCTGATTATCTCTCTTGTTTCAGACACATTATTTACAGGTCGTTGTCTTAGGTCAGCTGCAGTTGACAATTAATACAGGTCAAAGCAAGATTTGAAATTATGGTTGTTTTCCAGGCAAACTCTAGAGGTACTGATGCATAATCTGTCAGAGGGAAATTGTTCTGAAACAGATCTCACCTGTATAGACAAATTGCTTGTATAAACAGGAGAGCAGTTACCAGGTTTGAAAAACAATTGTGAAACACCTATTTTACAAAATTCTGTTTGTGCTACAGTAACATCACCAGGAACACTCCTGCAATAAAATATATTTTCCTGGAAGAAACAGGGCTTGAGATCTTGAAATGTTTGGGAAAGGTGTGTTAGTAGCTGGCATATTTTAGCTTCTCTCTTCTTTTTAGATTTGTTTTTTTTTTTCCTTAAGTCTGCTGATTAAATGTAAGTCAAGGCAGAAAATCCCAGAAAACCCACAGACAAACTCAGTGCTGATTGTTTTTAAGCTTGCCTGCGCTGATGGAGCGTCATGTTGCTTTCAGCTGCTCTGTTCCCGTGGAGAAAGGGCATGTCTGTGCAACGTGTGCTGAATTCAGGCGACGGTGACAGACTGCAGCCATCAGAAGGGATGAGTTGGCTTTTCAGGGACCTCCAGTCATTCTTGTTGATGGCGTGTGACCAGCCAGCTTGGACAGATGATGTAGTGCCTCATCCTAGAGACGAGTCAGTTCAAAGGGCATTCGCTTCCTTGCTTACATGTCTGAGTAGATTTCCTTGATACGAGAAACTGCTTCAAAAACGGGAGCAAAAAAAAAAGATTTGAAGGAGATGTCCTATGGCTGCTGAAGTTTTTCTTCACCTAAAAAAGAAAACGGATTGTGGGGAGAGGGGCTTCATGTTTAAATATGTTTGCAATCTGCCATTTCCATCTTCACTTCAACACTAGAGAGATGGCCCCAGAAAGCTGGGCTAGGACCCTGGGCTCCTCTCCTGTGTGCTTTCCAGACCACCCTGAGAACCCAGTGTGTGTTTCTGCCTTCAGAGAGGTAAGATGAGTGTCTGAGCAGCTCTGATCCCACAGTTGCTGTGGAAGCCTGTGCTGTGTTTGCTGCTTATAACCAGGAGTGAGGAGAATGCACCATGGGCTTTTCAGTTGTCCCATTTAGTGGATGCCTGATCAGATTGTACAAGTGACATCAAAGTTATTGTCTGCTCATGGATTATTATTTTCAGAAAAATATTTTCATACTCAGGCTGAACTAAATTGCATACACATGCATAAATACATGCACATACACACACACATATACACGGTGTTTTTCTTTAAATTTGCTGAGGTCTTGTTTTGTATTAATTAGTCCACTGTGTTTTTGAGAATGAGGTTGGATTTCCTCTACAAGTTCATATGCATACGTGAGATTTTGGATGGACTGTTCCTGCTCTGATTATTGATTATTATTACTTAATTTTGCATTATTCCCACTAGGATGGGTGTCTGACACCACTGAAATGGATGATAACCCCTCACTGAAATGCTTGCATGCAGCAGCATCTGCCTTCTCACCATCAATAAAGTCAGACCCTGGGAGCCACATCCCATGTTACAACAGTTTTCCCTGTGCAAACAAACAGGCTGGGGCTGCTCAGCCCCTCAGGCTTAGGTACTTATTTCAGGGTAAGATGGGTTACCATCTGGAAGTGCCATCTTTCTCTACTGATGACAAGAATCTGGATAATTTATATACATTAAACACCACATTTTTAGTTTGGTTAAAATTAGGCGAGAGGAATCCTGCCTCAGGTGTTCAGTGGCTTCACAAGTCAGGCTTCATAAATTATAGGTGTTCAGAACAAACCTTGTCTTCCATATGCCAAATAAAACTGCAACATTATTAATCAAGAGCTTGACAGCAAAAGTTGAACCTGTTGAGATCACACAGTGCTGGACAGAGAATGTCTCTCACCACAATTAGATGGCACACTAGAAATACCAAGTGGGATTTCAGCACAAGACTCATTTTCATAAGTGAAAACACTTTTAAAGGCAATGTTGAATTTAGAGCTTCTCTCAAGCTTGTGGTGGGTCAGTTGCCTGTTTGTACAGTAAGCAGCATTTCAAAGAAGACTACATTTTTTGGCTCTGAAATGGTAAATTTTAATTCTCAAAGTGCTCAGCTTCATCTTCTGTGGTGTCTTGACACAATTCCTACACAAAATTACAATTATTAAAATAAACTTCTGGTGCCTTTTCACTTGCCTATTGATAGGAAGTAGTTCTACTGCTTTTAGCAGGGCCACTGGAGCTGGCAGGTGACCTTCTGGGTACCATACAGTCTGATGCCTCAGCTAGGGAACTGCTTGCTCCATTTGCATTCTTTTTTTAAATTTTTTTTTAATTCCTGGATAACCTCCAGCTGGGGATCATAAAGATCATAATGATGAGTTGCTCAAATGCAGCTGAAAACCCAGTTTGGAGACCTAAATTTGTATTGCAGGTGATGAGGCCAACATAGCATCTGAATCTGTAATTTCTTCATTCAGGCACATTCCTTCATCCCCGTAAAGCCTCAATAACTACAGATATGCACCATCACTACTTTAAAAAGCTAGGAAAAAGGATAAACCCAGAAATATCTCCCACTCTTTTTCCCCCACTTTGCATAATTTTTCAAGGGAGAATCAGATTATAAGAATTTTGCCTTAGTGAGGCAGGGAGGAAAGCTTGCTTCAAAAGATGGCCTGAAACAATTTACACAACATTGTCATGGAAAATTGCATATAGTTGCTGCTCACTTCTAGACAGGCACTGTTAGATGAGAGCATCTAACTTTCTAATGAAAATATTTTGAGTAACACTCAGTACTGATTTTGAACTGCATTTGCAGATAGTTTTGATCCTCTAAAACTGTATTTTTTAAAACAAATTAGTTGAATTGCTTTTATTTCATTCTACCCTTGACTTTATTCACAAATACTGAAGTGATTAATTCTTGGACAAGAACTGACTGAAATTCAGTGTCTTAATTTTAGTAGGAATGTCAGTGATGGAGCAACCTCACTGCAGACAGATTTCTCAGAGGATTTACCTGTCCAGTTTGAGTGACGTGAAAATAAGGGAAACCATGACATTCCAGGGGCTTGTAACTGGCAGTAAAAGCACTGATCTGCTCTTCAGATTTAATCTCTTCTCCAAAGAACTGAAGAATTAGAGATTTTCAACAAAACAGAAGTTACTGGGGAGTTTTAATATATTTTCCTCAAATATTAATCTTGGAAGCAACAGGATTTTTCTTCTGAAACTGTTGGAGAAATACAAAGGTCAGCCTGCAGCAGACAGCTTGGAAAATTTCAGCAGAAGCTGTTCACACTTGAATAGGTTATAAGCACACTGGACACTGAGTCTTCAATTAGAAAACCTCAAGGAAAATTATCACTGTAGCTGGCATCCACATGCACATTCTGAGTTTTGCTTTCCAAACTCAGTCCCATGTAATGCTTAAAGTGAAGACGGGATAGGTATGATACATTCCTGAAAAGTTTTGCAGGTGTGTATTCAGCTCCAGAAGTTCTCTGAGAGGCTGCTGAAGGGATACCAAAGGCACGTAGCCTGCCAGAAAATTTTTATTTGATGATTCATGACGCTTTCATAATTTGCCTCTAAAATTTGTTACTGAAAGAACGACTTCGGACAGACCAAATCTGTACCCATCAAAGCAGTCTTGCCTGCCAGGCAGCCAGTCAATAGGTTAGTGTGACCTTCTGCTTCCAGGGCATCTTGTTGGGGAAAAGACAAATAGCTTTCCCTCCCCTGGATGCAGAGATCACAAGAGACAATGCATTTAAAGCAAACATGGCTCTGTAACATCCTTGTTTGAAATTCCCCCTGAAGTTCTCGCATTATCATTATACACAGTGTTTTAGCATCACTAAGCTATCACCCAAGCAGCCAGTATCTCCATTTCATGGGCACAGAGCCACGTGCCTGTGGTTAACCCCCCAGGGATTCGGCTGCTGGCAGCCAGCCTGGGAGAGCAGGGCAGTGGGTGCTGAGCTTGGCCCCTGACCCTCTTACAGGCTCTGGGCCCCAGGCAAGGGCCCATGCATTGTGTGTGAAATGGGCATGGTGAGGGGTTTCCAACTCTCCTGCGGTCTCTGAGTTCTTCCTGCGGTCTCTGAGCAGACCACAGGGCTGGGCAGGACTTCCTCCTGCTGCATGGGTACAAGAACAGGACCTTGGCATCAGGTGATGCCTTCCAATGCCTCAGTGCTGTTGAGGGTGGCAGGAGGGTTCTGGCTTTCATAAGCAGCTGCTTCTATTCTTCTCCTAAAGGTCTGTCTGCCTTTCAGCTACCACTGGAGAGGTGGAGCAGATGGGTGATCAGGTGCATTTCTATTTTAATCTCTCTCTAAAAGGAACATGCAGGCCTTGAAATATTCTGCTAAGCAAACGGCTGCAAATGAGGTGTGAAGCCCCCAGCCAGGATATACGCTTCATTCTGATGTTTATAGTTCTCTCACCCCCCTTGCTCCCCTCTGCATCCCCCTTTTTTTTAATTTTCTGGTAGGCATCAATTAGGTGAGGGCTTTTCATTTTAAACATTGGGATTTTTACTTGGCCTGCTAAGGCTGTCAGGTCTAGTTTGCTGCTGAACAGTTCATGCTTTGGTGCTGGACAATGCATGAATGTTTAAATTGCTTGAAATGTCTAATTGAATTATCTTCAAATTACAAATCAAAATAGGAAAGGTTGTCTCTGGCTCACAGGCTCGTTCACTGGGATGTGTCAGCCATACTGCTGCTTTTCTTTATATTTTCTTTTCTGTTTCTGACTACAACTGTGTTAAATGAAACCTTAAACACTGAAAGTATTGCTGTTTGTATGAACGTGGGGAAGCGATGGTGAATGTAAAGGGAAATTTATTCACATTCTGTCTCCAAGTGCTTTTTGTGCTGCACAAAAATGAGTTCATGAAATTTATATCAATGCATAGGAAAGCAAAACAGCCAGCTGACATTTACAAATAAACTTCCTTTCTCTTTCAGCCACAATGATATAAAATATAGAATACTTTTAGGAAGATCTATATAAATACCATTTAACTTTTTTCTTTATGAGAGCTCACATACTAAGGAAACCAACAAGCCCAAAAGAAGATTTGATGTATCTAGCCAGCACTCATGATAAAGTCAGCTTCTTAAAGCCCTGCCACTTATACAGTAAGATAGAAATTAAAGCCCATAGGATTTTCTTTTATAAGGTGTTAAGGGAGGCAGAGCTGGGTCTCTGCATCACACTAGCCCTGTCTATCCCCCTTCCCAGCAGCACTGGAGGCTGATCAGAAATTCTGTGGTCACTGCAATAATGCTTCTTTCATGGGTATAGCTTAATGGCATTTTATGATATATGATGAAGGGGGCTTGACCACCTACAACTAGCCTGAATCATTTTGCTGTTATACCTTACTTGTTCAGTGACTGTACTGAGGGCACAAAGCAGGCATTAGTGCTGCATCCTGCACCCAGAAGCTGCCCCATCCCTCCCTCTCCCCAGAAAATACCCCTTCAGGGGCCTCACACTTCATCCAGGCTTGGTGACTCCCTCTATGGCTGACAGAACATTCTATGTGCCCTATGTCATCTGCTCAGGTAAGGAGCCCTTGCCCAGGCTTGCAGTACTGCATGGATGCTCATACTGGGATGGCCTGGGCCAGGAGGACAGCAGCATGGCACAGGCACTGCAAAGATGCTCAGTCTAACTGGGAGAATTGCCAGACCCCATGGATATACCAAACCATGCCACGGTGCAAGAGAGGAGCAGCAGGAAAAGTGTCTAAATGTGGCCATGGGTGCTTTTGTTTTAAATGGAACCAAAAATAAAACAAGTTCAGAACGTGCCAGGAATTTTGGTATTAATATTCGCAGTATTTTTCCCTGAACACTAAAAAAAACCCCCAACTAGATTCGGGTCACTATCAAGAGCAACTCCTCTGTTAGCTTGCAATTGCACAGTTGTTTCTGTGCTATAAAGATGGTTGAAGACAGACTAGTTATAAAAGAAACTTAAGGAAATGGCTTAGATGAAATCTTTATTAAATGGAAGACAGCTCTCAAGATAGAAAGCGTTTGAAGCGTTTGATTGAATTGATTGATAGAAAACAACTATCTTTTAATATTAAGAATGTTAACACTTTAGTAACTGAAGACTAATACATACTAAAACATCAGTTGTATAAAAAAACTGCACATCTGATTGTTTTGGGGGATTACACCAGCATGAATCAAGCATGCCCAAGACAGAGCACCTTTTAGAAATGGAGAAAGCTATAATTTGAAACAAATTGTACTGAACATCTAAAATACTGGACACCTTGGCAACACTCACGTCCAGATAAGACCTGTAAAATGCACTTGATGGTGACTGTGTATTACTAAACCCACAGAACATGCTGAATCTCTCTCAGACTAAATGTCTTGCTCCCTCTCCAAATAATATCAGACCCCAGTAATCTAATTTCTCTCTTGGGATCATAATGCTGGTTCCCAGTGATGGGTTAGGGAGGAAGACTGCACAGCAAGCTGCTCTGCTCATATTATTTAGCGATGTTTTCAGCCACGCTCAAGACACAACTCCAGTTTTAGATTTGGGGCAATTCTGATCAGATTTGCGCCCAATACTCCCATTGCTGCTGAAGAGCACCAATACTCAGGTTGTTTTTCACAATCATGCAGATTCCTGTGACCATCACACCATGACTAACACATGACAATAGCTCAGCCAAATGGCACTGGGCTGAAATTTTCACTCTTGAGGGACCTCACCTGAATTTCACCAGGACTGTGTCCTACCGTTACCTGCTGACTGGTTTCCCAGTGGTCTCTTCACAGTTGTGGCAATCTCCTCTTCAAAGTGACATCCCTCTTCCTCTGCTGCAGACTGGAGGTACAGATGGTCTGTCCTGTTCAACAGCTTCAAGCCAGGATATGAAATAGTTCCAAGGCACCAGTAAAACCTGTTTGTGAATACTGCCTCAGGAATTAACAGTAACCAAGATGCCTTCCCATTTAAATCCTCCTACACCTGGCAGGTATTCAGCTGACCTCATTTAGGCACTGGTGGTCCCTGGGAAGTTACTTTAGGCCCCTTCTGTGGATGGCCAGGGAAGAGCCTCTTGGCTTCAGAGGGCCTTACGCAGACAGTACTCTTTGCCCCTGTCTGGTAAAGGCATAAAGCAGTGTGGAGTGAATCCTGGCCAAATGAGCTACTGTAAGTCAGTGTTGATCTGCTGAAGGGCTGGTCTGTAATTTGCTTTTGTTCTTGCATGGAAAAGGGAGGGTGAAGTCCACACAGTGAGCTAGAATATAAAATGGGGCACATTATCTCTTGCACCAAAATAAGCAAAGGTACAGAGTATTATGTGAAAGATGAAGAAATCACGCTGAAACCGTAGAGTATGTTGTTAGGGAAACTTGCAGCACTGTCAGCATAAAGAGAAGGGGTTTCTTTAGCTCTGGGGGGCTTCAGGAAGTGAAATTCCTTCTATGAAGCACCAGCAGTGTACTGGGACTAAAACTTCAGGTTTAGGCCAAATAGAACTAGAACCCAGCTGGACACAGACATGAGCAGCAGAAAGTATTCAAGCCAGTCTGCAGCCAGTACTCCCTTCACTGTGTCTCTTCAGTGTGTATACCCTGTTCTAGGCTACATAACCACCAGGACACAGGAAACTTTTTACAAGTACATTTTTATTTAAAATAAAAATTAATTATGGTGCCTTTTTAAAATAGGGTACTGCACAATCTGTATATGCAACACAGTTTTTGGTATGGAACATATTTATTGAGCAATATCCTTAGATACTAAATATACATTAATGGCTTGTTTGAGAAACATGACAACATTAATTCTGATATTGTTTTCTCTTTAGTCATTTAACCACCGATACAGATTTCCTATAAACAATATTTGTCATCTGTACATGTGGTACATGGTCAAGAAGGCAGATCTTAGAATATTTACATTCATGCATTGATTTAAACACACTATTTGCAGTTTAAAATAATATATTTCTGTTTGTACAGGTGCAGGGAGTATTGTAGATACATATCTACCATAGGCCTGACTCTCCATTGCTTGGCAGCATCTATGGTCATGACCTGGTTGGAGCAGGAGGCCCACACTTGCTTCATATGCTGTGACCATATGGCATGCAAGACTGGACAATTAGGTCTCTGTATAGATATATATCAGAGTATTTATATCTTATACTTAGCTGAACTTTCCTCTTCCCTTCCATGTCTGTTTTGAAGCATCTATCCAAGGCAGAGATGCTTTCCTGGAAACACCACTGTGTTGTGTTTGAGCCAGGAAGGATGTCAGGGCTACGGCTTCAGCTCCACCTTCCTGATGCTGCTGAGGACCAAGGAAACTCAACACTTTGCAGCTCAGGCCTTTAAAGTGCATTTCCTGCTTGCGTCTGCTAGTGGTGACCCTTGAGAAGAAATGTTGAGTTGATGCTCTCCCTCAGACTGAACACAGCAGTTTTCTGAGTCTGTTGGTGGTCAGAGCAGAGCAGTTAACTTCTGCGTAGAAACTGGCCACCTTTGCATGTGCTGGGGATCTGGCTGTTTTGTGAATGGAGATATGCAGGACCTTTCTATGCCTGATATTTTGGTGGCTGAAACCAAACTCAAAATGCTTGTATAGCTGCATTTTGGATTGCCAGTTCCCCAGATCCACGGTCACTGCTTAGTGAAGCCCTTATCCATCAAGCCTATTCAATTCCCTTTGTATTTAATTATAGTACAGTAAGGAAACATAAAAGTCTCCTTTAGAAAGCTTTGCAAGTAGTCTGTAGAGTGTTAAATACAACCTTAAACCACATAAGCAAACTTCAGAAATCACTCCTCAATTATACATCACCTTTCTAGCCTCTTTTTTTTCTGTAAATTTGTATCTGCTTCCAGTATACTTTTACAAGTGCCTTTCTGGTCATCACCTTAAATTTTGGTGCAATGCAACCAACTGTACTTAGGCAGGAATCTAAAGGCAAAACTACCCCATGCAAGATTTCCCATCTCTCCTCGCCATGCAGCTGTGTGAGTGCTGAGAGCAAAGGCTCTGGACAAGCAGAGGAGCAGTTCTCAGCCTATCTGCTGCTTCTCTTCTGTGGCCAACAGATTATAAAAGCACACTAGGGAATGTTTATTTAAGAAATATCATGGCGATGATGTGCCCAAATACACTTACTTGCTATCAGTGTGTTGGATATAACAATAACGTGTATCTGCCTATGCAAACGAGATACATCTATAGCTCTTAAAACCTGCCACAGAACTGGTATTTTTACCTTGATTATACAGATGGGTAAACTGAGGCACAGAGAGGCAAAATTACTCATCAGTAAATGGTGTATCAGTGGCAGAGTTGAAAATAGATCCAGGTCCTCATGTGCTGCTCCTGGAAATGCTCTGCCTCCCTGCTCGCTGTGAAGTTTGCTTTTGGGTTATGTCATGCACCAGGGTTTTCTCTAGTGAGGACATTTTACTGTTGACATCACTGAAAATCAGACAGTGTCTGGTGACCATCTCTTTATAGACTTTTTCTTGCAAAACCAAATGCATTTTGATGGACATAAGAAGCTACAAATCCCTTTTGTGATTTTGGCCTTACAGAACATGCCTTTAAAGCTGTACTAGGAAATAAATAAAATCAACAACCTTTAGGAGAAAGTGCTAATCCTGAGCCCATATCATGCTAAACTCATCTGCATTCATACTTTATACTCTCACTAAACATGCAATCAGTCTCAAACTATGCCATTTTTAGGCAGAAACAACTGGAGTAAAAAAAGGCAAACATAGGTCACTACATCAAAATAAATGTTATGGCTTAAAAAATATTTTAGAAATATACTTGCAGTATTTTTATTACAGTATTTAGGGGCTAAGTGCTTTAGGCAATCAACATTTGGGATACTAGACTCAAAGTGTAAATCCTGTCATTTTAATCCCACTTTGAATCTGAGAACATATCTTTGCATCTTGTGCAAGCACACAACATGAATATGGCAGGGAAATAACATACTCATGGGCAGAGGCTTCCTTATTCCCTTTCACTTTTGTAATTGCATTCACTTCTGAAGAAAGTCTAGCCTTTTAAAAAATAATTTTATGTAGCTAAACTTCTACATAGTGATGACAGGTTAACAAGCTAACTGAGTAACTCCATAAATTTCTCAACAGCAGTATATAGCAGCATTTCATTTTATCAAAATATTTCATTTTACCCTATCAGTTCAATAGGTAATAGAAAACTACAGATGGACCTGAGCTGGAACTGCTGATTTGAACATCCTGGAGATTTTGGGGGAAGGTCTGCAGAACATTGTCTTCCTTTACCATCGAGCCAAACTCTACATCCCAGCAACAGACCAACCACAGGCAGGAATTAATTCAAAATGAAGGTTTGATTTCTGCAGTTCAGGCACATCCTTATACAGAACTGAAAGCATTGGAGTGTTGCAGTACTGAGGGATGCAATGGCCAGGGCACAGTCACGTCCAGGAGTGAGACTGGGTCGATGCCTGGGAGTTACTCACAGACACAGAAACTGATTTGTATCAAAGCCTGATGTCCAGACATGAAGCCAGAGTGGAAATTTGTCTTTCACTGCATCACTACTTCTAGCACAGAGGTAAATGGAGACATATTAAGTGGAGGTGTAACACGACGGGAAGTTTTCAGGAGGTGGGGAAAGACCAATGTCTCAGCTAGTCTCATCGCCTTTATTCTAACAGTTGCTTACTGAGTCTAACCTGAGATCCTGCATCAAATGAATTTGTGAGGATTCAGCTTTGCTTTAAGTAGTCTGCAATCCATGTCATGGAAAGTACACTAAGCTATTATGCTGAATTTGGCACAGTCAGCAGTTTCTGCCCATCAGAGGCAGAGACTGAGTTAATGTGGGCACAACCAGCTTACTAGACCCTCAAAAGTGGTCCTCCAAGTCAGACCTACAGTGTCTTCAGTGGGTCAGTTCAGGAGACTCATCACTTCCAGGGAACAACACTGATCAGTGGATGAAGAGGACTTTGAAGGGCTGCTAGTCCTTTCGACACAACCCTGCCCAAATACTCAGGCCAAGATGTAAAATACATCTTTCCTGCAGGGGAAATTTACCCAGCATGATGCAAATGCAGAGAAATGTGATGTGTAGTATTTCACAAAGGAAGAACTTTTCCGAAGTTAAAAAAATAAACTGTGATGCAAAAAAGGAGGCTGATTATGAAGTAATAACATTCAAAGCACCTCTTATTAATATCTCTCTTGCAATAGCAATGCTAATTGCTAAAATCTTACATTTTTATTTCTTTTGCCTGAAAAGTCTTCAGCCATGGAAATTGCATAGTCACCAGACTACAGATGAATTTCCTGGGATGTCACCAGTTCATGCAATTTTTGGTTGCTTGATGGCTTAACAGAAACCTTTGTTCCATTTTTATTTTAATAAAATAATAAGAATGATAAGAATGAAATGTACAAAACTGCACAGGCTGGAGAAGCACGTAGGTGACACCTCCCACCCTTGACCCTCAGACCCATTTCTAATAAGCTGCTGCCACTCTGGCAGATCACCTTCTCCTCAAAAGATCCCATTTCAGCAGCTTTTTGTGGACACTCAATTGAAACTGAAAAGCAGGGAGGAAGAGAGGAAGAAGAAGAAGCGGGAGGCATCGCAACATCGCTTTCACGAGATGCAGCATGCAATGCTTATGCCTTTGTGAGGCCTTTTCACTGGGCACCCTGGATAGGTGAGTTTATCCTCCCTTGGAGAAGCAGCAAGCCTGAAGAGCAGCCTGCTTTTCTCTTCTGGATCACTGATGTGTGCACAATTTCTGAAATGAAGTCCTTGGCCACAGAGCTCCTTTTGTTGCCTTATTTCACCCACCTTGCATACTCCGTGTGTGTGCTTTGAAAGTTTACCACCTCCTGCGCCTTGGCGGGATTTGGGGGATTATACGACCGCATTGTTATCAACTGTTTTGTTGTTCTGGGAGGAGGTCATTGCATATTCAGCCCCACTGGTTCCATTCTCTTCTTTTCTCATTGGTTTCCTTAGGTGATTCCAGGTTTGGCGATGTATAGGTAGAGTGGGGGGAAAAGAAAGGACAGAGATAAGCATCTTATTTTGTCAATACATATTGAAAGCAAGGTGCATCATAATACCAAACTGTTCCAGTCTATTCTTCCCTTTCTGAACACAGGCCAAACTAGCAGTTAAATTTTGTTAAGCCTCATGATCCACCTGGAAGGTGAGAGGTCTGGTCTTAAGGTCTCATGATGGGCTGTTGGTCTCCCTGTGTTAGTCTGTGTATAGATAACAGGTTTGCACGTTGCAAGAGACAAAAGCTGATGGAAGGTGAGACCTCCACCACCACCTTCATCCCTGGAAGAGAGGCTGAGGTGCTGGGTCAGGCTCTGCCTTGGGGCAATCCTAGGCCTTTCTCTCAAAGAGATACATCATTCTAACTGGGATGTGGACCAGTTGTGTCCACTAAAGACCCAACTCGCTCACCGGTCATCATAAACCAAACGTTTATTCACTAGGAGGGGACTCATCTGACCCATCTAGATACGTTGATCTGTGGTGACCACCCCGGACTACCTTCACAGTCAAGGGAGAGAAATGGGTACTTTTAAAATATAGTTCAGAAAAGCTTCAGCTGGATACCCAAAATAAGTCAGATGCTTTATGCTCAAGGCATCTGTTTTTCTCTGTTGTCTGTGAAGGAAGGCTAGTTTCCTAGTCCAGAGAGACATGTCCATGCTCTAGGTGTCTGAGTCAGTGACTGAACCGTGGTGCCTGCTGTGATCTAGCAGCCCCCCAGCACCAAACACTGGCTTTATATTTTTTGGTGGTCACTGGTACCATTTGGTAATACAGTCCAGGACTACTAATGCTAATTGTGAGGAAATTAAGGAAATACCCAGCAAGTGCAGAACAAGCATCTGTGCATCATGGAGTAAAATCATCTTATTTGTGATTTTATAGTGACTTTGAGAAGGGAGACCTGAGCGTAAGGCCCATAACAGTCCATATTGCATCATATAAGTTTTCCCCCCCCAACTGCTGTTCTCAGAAGTGTTCTGACCTTTCTTTAAAACTAAAGCCTTAAACATAGTAGGAGGAAAAATCTTTGTCCTTTCCACACAGACTTTTCAGACATTAGTGCCTTGAGCTTATGGTGCTTCTGAGGGCAAAGAGAGAACCAGATAAATGTAATACAACAGTCTGTCTGTGCTACTGTTCTTAACATTGTTAAAAAAACCAAACAACAATTAATAAAAAATGGTTAATGACATTTCATTTCAGCAAAGTATTAATAAAATGTTTATGGAGAATGAGTACAGGAAGATAAATTTATTTTGTTTGTAATCTCAAAGAAAATACTCCTGATTGTTGTTACTGTACACGTCTCTGGCTGGGAAGAGTTAAGGTTTGTTAGTATTAGCCATGATTCCAGCTGTTAGAGAATGGAAATATAAAGGAAGGGGAGACTAAGAGTTGTTGAGACTAAGCGTTTGTTGAACCGTTTTTCAGCCATTAGCATGCTGTGCTTGTCTGTGTGAGGTACTCGAGAGCTGCCATTTGCTCTTTACCCTCCCCAGGCTGCTCTCCCAGTACAGACCTGAGTGGTTCAGAGACCATTTTCCAATCCACTGCTGGAGAGGTTGCCGGTGATATCACACCACTGGCACTAGCATGCATTGGAAACGTATTTTTTCAGAGCCTGCAAACAGTGGAATGGAGATTTTATCAAGGTTCTGCTTAGGCCTTAATGACTGCTGAGGTTTAGTCCTCACAAAACAGAGCAACTACTTTCTTAGGTCTCAGTGAAATGTCTATTTGAGGCATTTATTTATATATTTATTTATGGCAAACACAAAAGTTCAGGCTTGGAGTCTGCTATGTTTAACTCCTTCCTTTGTCACCAAATGCACGTCAGGCATGGATTTCAGGTCAAACTTGCCTCAGTTACACCATTTAAATGACGGGTTTGACAGACTTGTATGCACTTGCACAGTGATTAAAATTATCCTATGTTTAGATATGTGAATTTTTGCCTGTTGCTATTTTTCAGCTGCCCTTCTGCATCAGGGCACTAGCTCTTTTTGTGCTACTAGCTGTGTGTCACTAGCTCCTTTTCACCTCAGATTTTACCAACTGTTGAAATCCAAACGTGCAAGTTTACTTCTTACACACTAAGGGGAACTTTTTTATCCTATTTTCTGCCTGATAAGCTAGATTATGCATGATCTTCCTACGTGTAATACTCCAAGCCCCTTTTCAGATGAAGCACTATGGCCATGTATTTATGCATTTCCATTCCAGGGTTGCTCTTTGCTGCTAAAAAGGGTGTTTCAAATTAGTGAGGGAATGAGTAGGCAACTATTCATATCTGTGACATACTCACTTGGTGGCAGGCGAAACTGGCTGCTTGCTAAAAAGTGGTTTGCTTTACAGTATGATTTGCTATACACTGTGCAAACAAATTGGTGCACTCTTCATGCCAAACATCTGTGAATGAAAAGGACATGCAACTCTGTACAGCTTAGTACACGCCTCAAATGATGCATCAGAGTCCATAATGACCTCTCCACCATTAATTTGCATGAGTCCTAAAATCAAGAAAGCATCGAACAGACATTTAATAGTGTATTTCATATGTCGAGCTTAAATTTCAGATGAGGTTCTGATCACTTTATAAATCTTATTTATCAAAGAAATTCATATTGGCTTGTCCTATTGGCTTGCACCAGTTCTCTGCAGTCCTCTGTAAAGGTCAACATAACGATGCACGTTCAAACATAACATGTATGTTCTGCCTTTAAAAAAATTCCTAGAGGAAACACTGGTTTTGGCCCTTTGTCTTTTCTAGTCACAAACTCAGCTGATCTGTTTGACAAAACCTGCCCTGCCAGCTTTGGCTACTGGTGTAAATTTGGCGAAGACCTATTGGCTGTAGGACAGTTGCGTGGTAGAGTCCTAGGGGAGGGTTTCACCTTGTGTCTCACTGTACACACTTAAAAAAAATCTCTATATATGGCTTTTCAGACAAAATCAAGCAAGAGTCGAGCAGACTATTAATTCAATCAGGACTTTATTATGTCTCGTTAATTATAGGCTTATTGAAGCTCGAAGGAGAATAACATCGCCAAGAAATGGGAAGAGAAGCTTCGTTCAGAAAAGCAAACCACAACAGAGCTTAAAAGACACAATGCAATCCACATGCTGATACTCTTCAAGGTGCTTTGGGCTTGGAGGGGGATGACATTTAAGAATAAAACCTGGTTTCCCAAGACCAGCCTCAGTGTTACAAACTTGCTTCCTATTGCTTACCTCCGTAGCAGTCTCTGATCACAGAATCACAAAATGTTAGGGGTTGGAAGGGACCTCAAAAGATCATCGAGTCCAACTCCCCTGCCAGAGCAGGATCACCTAGATCAGGTCACACAGGAACATGTCCAGGTGGGTTTTGGATGCCTCCAGAGGAGACTCCACAACCCCCTGGGCAGCCTGTTCCAGTGCTCTCACCCTCACTGTGAAAAAGTTGCTCCTTATGTTTACATGGAACCTCCCATGTTCCAGCTTGCACCCGTTGCCCCTTGTCCTATCATTGGATGTCACTGAGAAGAGCCTGGCTCCATCCTCCTGACACTCATCTTTTACATTAATGACAAAATAAACATTAATGGGGGGGCTGTGGTGTGTGTGTTTTGTTTGTTTTTTGAGTGGCAGTGTGCCATGGACAGTATCTGGGAAGGCTGGGCCCTAGGGAAATCCAGTCAAGCTAGGAGGGGGTGACCTTGGGCTGGCAGCTGAGAATTGAAGGGATCTTAAATTCACCTTCTGAGGCTCCCATATCCAACTCAGCACTGCCAGGAGATGCGTGCTTCTGCATGGGATTTGCTACTCTGTATTATCCTCTGAGGGAAAGACCTATCCTGTTCTTACAAAATCACTTCTCCTAAAATGCAGTTAGAGGAGGAAAGGTGGTTTTGCCCTCCCTGCTGTGCATTGCTGGAGGTGATGGACAGTGCTCAAAAGACCACAGTGCAACTACACTGAGCAGTGGTACAATATTGTAAATTGTACTTAAAAGGCACCTGCAAATATATATATATAAAAAAGACTGCATTGTGTGCAGTACCAAGTGACAGAGATTTTACCAACAGTGAAAGAGATGAGGCATCTCTGTACTGCTTTTGCAGAGCTCTGCCTGTGCCAAGGCACCCGTGCCAAAAATCCTTTCGTGTTTTCAGTTCCTCCGATGAAGGTGCTTTTACTCATATGTAAAGAACTTGCCTTTCCTCTCAAAGCAGTGTCACCTCGAGGTGGCTCCTACTGTGACAAAAGCTGCTACCAAGCTCTGCGGGCAACCCCACATTCTCACGTCACAGCACTGGGCTGCACTGTGGAGAAGGATAAGCAGCCGGCGAGCGGCTCTACCAGCAGCTCTGCCCCTCACTGTGGATCCCGCATTGGTGGTGGCATGTGCCAGGTCCTGTGTGCGCCCGCCAATCCCCAGGGAAACGTGGCAGAAGGGAAGAGGCAAATCAGAGAGATGAAAATATATTGCTTCTATGTGCAACAACTTCAAAGCTCTTCTCCACACAAATTAATATTTCATTAGCTATCAACACATAAAAATTAATGAATTTCAATAAAATTGGGTCTCATACAACACACCCATTTGCTTCATAGGACCGGTCTATCCCGATGTGCCCCCAGTGCACAGCAAAAATATCCAAGCTACCCGTATACCAGTAGAGAACCAACTGCAGCAACACCTTCCTGGGTTATAAAAGCTGTCCAAGAAACAGGGTAAATTTCTAATAAATACATTTTTCACTCAGCTTCATCTCCTGGGCTAGGATGCTAGCAGTACCTGTGGTAGCTATGTTTAGAGCTCTTGGCTAGACTTCACTACTGGAAGCCCAGACAAGCTGATGTGTGGGCTACAGTCACACTTCAAAAACATCCTTATTTAGCACATACAGGATAGGAATAGAAGAATAAATTTGGTAATGTTACTTAATTACTAGACCAAATAACCTGAATGTTTATAAGAACATAACATGAATGGAAGCTGTCTACATCTCAGCACTGGGGGCATTCATCAAGCAGCTGTTGGATTCATGTTAGCCATCAGCCATCAGAGGTGATAGCAACTGGTGGGAGAAATGACCTTGCTTTCTAAGAGTGGTTTGTGAACAGGACCACTGCTAGAGAGGCTTACTGCACTGACAACAGTTGCTTTCTGGGACACAGCTATCCAGCTTGTGTGCAGATGCCCACAATGAGCCTTGCCTAGTGGCTAACCAGTTCTGGCCAGCCTGGTGCTATGGCCCAGGCACATGAGACTCATGCTAAAGAAGGACACTTCTCTGGAGATGTGTTTTCAGAGTCATGGAAGGAGAATCACCAGAAAAAAATCAGTCTGGATGTTTTTTATTTCACGATGTAAAGACAGACATCAAAAAAAAAACCTTAATGATGAAAATTCTCCGAAAACTTTGTTTTTCTTTAAACTAGTTAACAGCCATATGTGGACTATCGCTCTGCCCAGAAAAAAACAGCAAGTTATTCATTACTTGTAGGAAGAGGTCACTGGCTCAGCTACCTCCCACATACAAAGCAATTTTTTTATAGTTATAAGAAGCAGCAGCTCCATCTGGACAACTTTCAGGACCACACTCACGACTGCTCAATGTTTGTTGAAGACCAGTGCTCAATATTCTCAATCTCCCAAGGTTTTTACCTGTATTACATCTAATCTCCTCTCCATTCTGGTAAATATTACTCCCTCATGTAAAAGGTTGCCCTAGTGTTTATTACTACTTATCCCGATATGTGATAGTTTTGACTTACTCTTCCCAACTAGAAAGCTTTATAGGTAACTTGGATGATATTACCCACACCATTTGGAAGGACTATGTATACTGGGGTACTTTCAGATCTGGACATTCGAAGGAGGTCTCCCTCCTCAAGCTGCACTGATACTTATGAAAAAAAAAGAGCTGTCTTTTCTGAATCAGAAAATGCTGTTCTTTCCCTAGAGACCCTTGAATAACTTCAGTCTTGGCCAAACAAAACTGGTGGTCATCTCATAAATAAAGTTTACAAGAGAAAGTAAGCATACAGTTTCAAATATCTTCAGAGCTCTTCTGTCTGTCCCTAATGCATGGAGAATTGGAGAAGATCTGTACAGAAGATCTAGGATGCATTATGCAAAAGAGTAAGGTCTCTTTCACAGCGCTGCAAGTCATGTTGCAGCAATAGGCATCAGTCTAACCCCAAGATACCATCGCCTAAGAAGAGCTCCTTTCTTTCTGGCTGTTCACATGATCACTTTCATGTCTGCAATTTACAGTTAATTCAGCTCTCCCTCACAGCTATTTTTAGCTGACCAGTCTCTGGAGTATATTTAAACAAGCCCTGCAGGCATGTGGGCAGTTTCTGTTTTGGAGTAGCTCACACTCCTCTGTGACAGTCAAATCCCCCTTGCTGTGCATGAATTGAAGAACTAACCTTTGCTGAGTGCTTCTCCCAGAGAAACAACAAAAATCCATATGGAGCCGCTCTGCAGCCATTCATCAGCACTTAAGAGGTTCCCTGAGCTGGTGCTTTTGGGCTGCAAAATGCGGTGGGCAGATCTCTTTCTGCAGAACTGCATCTATTCCAGCCTGCTATAGTCGCCCTGGGTATATCTGGAGGGAGGATCTGGCCTGTTCAGATTGCAAGTAATTGCAGTAGATTGCTGAGCCACATGTGAAATTTAAGAAGCAGAGTTTAGTCTACATTTATTTTCATCAGTGCAAAGTCAGAGTAATTCCACAGACTTTGTTGGACTTAAGGAGGATTTGTTCTGATGTTACAGAGGAAGATCTCTCCCTGGGAGACTAAGGTGATGCAATCACATTTCCTAATAGGTCTTCAATTAAGCTAATTTCAGAATTATGCTCCTACATAAAACCAATCCTAAGGAAGGGAAGAATCTTTATTAGGATACTGGACTATTAACTGGCATAACTGATAAAAGCACTTTCAGTGATCCCTCATGTTACAAGCCATTCTTTGTATTCCCTATAATGATCTTTAAAAGGTTTTATTGACTGAGGGATATTACAGCTGATGTCATCTGTCGAGTGTTCTCAGTGCAGAATACATCATCAATATGTTTTGATGACAAAAAGCAAAAATGGAATGGTTCTAATGTGAAGAAAATGAGTGAGCCTAATGTAAGAAAATGAGCTCATGTTGCCAGCCTTCCAGCCTGGCAAAAAACCACTAAACGAAAAAAAAAAAAAAAATAAAAAAAAGAGAAGATAATAAATGCATGCAAGATAGGCACAAAACTAAAACATGTCTGCAGGATGGCCTTGGCCATGCTTGGCAGCATGCTACACACTGTCAGTGTCCTTTGGGGATGAGCAGGGCACACTTCTCAAAAGCCTGTCCTCCCACAGATCATTGTAGGCAGCTAAGGTATATCCATGAGGCTCAGTTCATGGTGCACTATGCTTCACCAAGCAATGCAGAAACAGCTTGAGATTGTCAATATATAAGTGGCAGCCAGATAACCGGGATTATATGTAACTCTATTGCATTAGACATGATCTGCCCTAACAAATCTATAATTTACTGAGAGTAGCCAGCTCAAATTTCTGTCTTCATTTCTTACAAAGGACAATAAACAAGCTTGAACAATCTAGTCTAATGAAAAGAAAGAGGGGACAGGATTGACTTAGGGAACACCAGAAAAGGAAAAGAGCATTTGACAGGAAGAAATGGGAAGCAGCCATGGGTAAATTTAGGCCAGAGGTGCAAAAAAGATTCTTTTACTCTCAGAAGAATAATGGCTTGAACTAGAACTGCTGGAGAAGGGAGCAGGGAGAGAAAGAGCACTACATAGCTTGAAGAAGGAGTCTGGTATGTTTATGAAAAGGACCAAATGCTGCAGTTCCCACAATAATGGGGACAGACAATGTGACCCAAGGGTCTTCTTCCAGTCCCATATTACTAGGATTTCTAGGCTGCCACCCTGAAGTATCAAAGAAGGAATAGTGTCTGCTTCAGGGAACTGAAACAACTAATGTAACAAGAGAAATCATTTCACTAACCTTCAGGTTCAGCCTCAGTTTCCATGAGGCTGATACTTAGTCAAGGCAATACCTATGATAAGCACTGGACATGGGGTGAGGTGCTCTACTATGGCACCTGGGTCGGGGAAACAACTGGGAATAGGCAACAATAAAGAATACTAAAGAAGGCAGTACACTCTCCTACTTTGTTTTTTCCCATTTTCATGCAGATCAGAAGGGGGAAGACAACAGCATTTCTCAGAGTCCTCCTGTGAATACCCTCCAGACTAGCACAGACTGGATGCGTTACTGCAGTAGTGGCATTATGCTGGTTTCTCACTAAAATCAAAGTCATGGTGCTTGTATAATGCTGGACAAAATTTTAAGCCTGTCCTCAAACTGGACTGTTCACACTCTCCGAGCTTTTGTGCCCACAAGCTGAATGCACATGCAGGCTTTATCCTTCATTTTTGCACACATTTGTGAGTTGTTTGTGACCCCCACAAACTGAGACGTGCACACTCTCACAGGTGCTGGCATGAAGGCAACAAACACTCCTGGGCTTATCTGCCACTTGGTAATACAAAAACAACAGTGGGGCCCAGATGGAGATCTTTCTCTTTAAAATACTCCAGTCCTTTTGGAAGACCAATTCAATGCTTTCTGTTTTCAAAGTACTTAGCAAAGAATGATTAGGAAATCTGGAGAAACATGCTTTCAAGTGCCCAGCTGTACCATTCCTCATCAATACACCTTGGTTTTTTACATAGATAACACATGTAAGTGTATACGTTGAACAAGGCACAGCAACTAACCAACTGCTGCTTCTCAGCTACAGTGAGGCCAGTAAGACATTTATAAACTATTATTTATCTGGGCTCACAATTAGAAGTTCTCCTTACAAAAAGATACTGGGGAAAGTGGAAGAGGGAAAAGGCACAGGAATCCCCTGCCATGTCTGCAGACTGGCTGGCTGTTGGTGCCCTGTGCTCTGGGTCAGGGTTAGCAACAGTACTGGAAAAACGTGGGGTTGGAATAATAAGGGGCTGAGAGAGGAGAGGAGCCAGGGCTGCTCTTCACTGCTCTCTCACTGTCTCTGAAGGACAGCAAAGTGCCTGTAGATATTGACATTTTAGGCAATGGACTTTTCCATCCCCAAAACAAAGTTGATCTTCTGTGCTACTCCGTGCCAGATTTTTTGCTGAATGTAGATAATTACCTTGATATTTGATCCCTCACAAACAGGCAACAACTTGAATGATGGACCTGAGCCATACAGAAGAACAAGGCTACTGATATTTCACAGAATAATTTAAACAGAATGTCACAAAGTTATTTCAATAGTAACAATTAATTTCTGATTAATTCAGATGAATCAAAATCCTCTGCTGATTTTCGGTTATGGAAATGTCTTTAATAGAAGTGTGTCTGCAACACAGATAAATGCAAGGAACTGAGAGGAGAAATAAAACTTGTAAAATTAACTGACCTTTGCAACTATCTAGATCACTTTGCATTTGAGGCAATCTGTCTCTGACACCAACTCGAATAAAACCGCTAATTTCAAAGCAGCTGCTTCTGACTTTCTCCCCTCACAAGGAGTCTGCAGAGCCAGACCCTGCTCTTTGCAAACCCACTGAAGTGGGCTGAGCTGGGTGGTGGGTGGTCCCAGACTTCTCATGGTCTAGGTATGCAACAGGGCAAGTCCACACAGAAACACAGCAACTGGCAAGGGCTGCACACCTTGATGTCTACACAGATTTGGTTTTGCGAAGTTTGGGAGATAAGTGGCTTTAGACAATTGTAAATGGGGACAAATTCTGAGGAAGGATTCAATTTCAGTCTGTCCCCACACTGGCTTTCCAGGGCTCAGAGTGACCGAAGGGAAGAACCAGGTTAACCTGCAGTTCCTGCTGCTTGGGCCTGTTAATGTCTTTCATAAGGTTTCACACTACTGCCTCAAAAGGCAGACACTAAAGAAGGCACCACTTGTCTGCTTGGGGCCTCTTTGCATGGCCTCTTTTCAAAGGCCAGAGGGAGGAATGACCCTATTTCCCACTCTTGCCATGCACACAGCTGGGATCAGACATTTTACATCAGACCCTGTTAGCACTTTACTCCATCACCTAGCATTAGCTTGGGGAATGGAAGCTGCAGTGCTCATCTCCACAAATGCTCTCTGCTGTGAATACTTAGACAACTCTCCGAGAGGGATAAATCAGAAGCATTGTTCAGCCATACTGAAGTGTGTGGCCACATACCTGCTGACAGAGGGGACACTGGAGTCAGAGTAAGTGTGTGGTGGAGTAGGACCACCCCAGAAGATGCCATCATCTCCCACTCCTAGCTCTGCCCTCAGTGACCTACTGCGTGTCTCACCTTCGCGGCAAGGCTCTCCCAAGCAGGGAGCTGTGCGCTGCTTAGCAACCCCGGAGCACAATAAATATTTAGCAGCAAGTATGTGGGGGTGCAGAGAAGGAAGGCTAGAGGTAGCAGAAATTAGACAGTGCAGCAACACAAGTGGTGGCAGCACAGCTGCTGGAGGGCAGCTGCAAGCTGCCAATGTGTGCCCAGGGAGCATTGCAGCTCTGCAAAGAGGGACCCTGTCTGCACCCTTTTCAACCCAAGTAGCATATCTGCATGGGAGCAAACAGCACAGCACGGTGGCTGTGTGTGATGTGACCTCCCTTTAATGAAGTGGGGACCCCAAAAAAAGCTTGCTGTGTGGATAAGCACTCCTGAGCCTTTCTTTATCAACACCAGCTCTCAGCTAGGGCATGGAAATCTGAGATCTTGTTTGCACACCAAGTTGTGACTAATTAGACAAAGGTGTGAAACTAATGCACATAAATTACAGTGGGAAATAACACTGCCATGGTCAGATGCCTCATTACTCTGTCTGAGATTCTCCGCACAGGAGGAAGAGCATCCAGGCGCAGCTTCTGCCTTTCCCTGAGCTCTACTTTTCCCCAGGTTCTCTGTGCACAGAAGTTAGAGCCAGGCTACAGCCAGGCATCAAAGTCAGCAGAAGCCACGATTTAGAGGAGCCAAGGGCAGCACCAAGCCAAGGCTGCTTCCAGGAGCATGCTGAAAGGTCAGGCAGGAAGGGGGTATCTTCTGCATCATAGAATGTAGGCTGATGTGGGGGTGAAGTAGGGAACAAAACTGCAGAAAAGAAAGGGCAGAGACTGGGGAGGAATGGAGCATGTGTGCATAGCACTGAGAGGTGTGCTGAACAGCCTTGATCATCTTGAAAGTGGTTGGATGCATGTGATACATAGAGAACCAACTGAC
The DNA here is from genome assembly GCA_027560015.1 of Chloroceryle amazona. Taxonomy (NCBI): domain Eukaryota; kingdom Metazoa; phylum Chordata; class Aves; order Coraciiformes; family Cerylidae; genus Chloroceryle; species Chloroceryle amazona. The sequence goes on from JANHFX010008081.1 coordinate 38,647, forward strand.
ATTTAGCTGTTCCGTGGTCAGGTCTGGCTTCTTGACACCCTGAGGCAGAGCAGAATGAGTCTGGGCAGAGCCTGCTCAGGGGAGCATGGGGCACATGTGGGAACTGATGTGTCATTCACATACTTTTTTGGCTTTCTCATTCTAACTTTTGGGGTTTTAGTGCTCCTGCAAATTCACAGTGTCCGTTAAACCCACTGAGAACTGTTCAGCCACTGGAGAAATCAGCCTTTCCCTCAGATGCACTGCAAATCCTCTGTGGAAAGCAAAAGGGGGCAATAAAGGCACCCAGCAGGTTTCTATAAAGATTCTCATTCAATAGAGGGAATTACTGGGTGATACAGAGATGGAGTTATGGATCTGCACTCCCACCCCACTACTGTGGGTACAGCTTCCTCCGAGTCATAAAAAAAGATTGCTCCAGGCAACCAGGGTGATGCTTCTGGGATCTTGCAGGCTGTTACAAACACAGTCCTAAGCTCACATATCAGAGATAATCAACCCAAAAACTTTCTTCAAATGCCCCTTCACGTTGTGCTGGGTACATCTCAGCCACAGCTATGGCTTTTCACCAGCAGGGTTGTTCACAAGCACCCTTGTGTCAGCTTGTTCAAACTATGAAAGGTTTAAAAATTAAATTAATTTCTAAGAACGCTTTATTTCTTTTCCTTGTAGGATTTTTGAATATATAAGAGCATTGAGTTTAAAGTCAGTTTTTAGACTAGTAGGTGAAGAGAACCCTGATCTCATCTTTATTCAGATTTTTTCAGACATTATGGCTTCAGGAAAAAGATTAATAAAAAACCTCATGGTAAACCTGGCAACTCTCCTATATGTTTCGAAGCTCTAGTATCCACTTGTATCTTCTAATTACACTAGGGTAAATTAAGAATATTTCAGCTAATACAGTTAGACCATCATTAGCATTATCTTTTGGCATGAGCCTGTAAAATCCACCCATGGCTATTACAGAGTTGCACTCAGACAGTAACTGTACAATACTTGAATCTCTTGCAATACTGCTCATTCAACATGGTACTCTCATCTGCAGTAGAAAGCAGAAAAGTGGCTGTTTCTGGTTACAGTGAAAAGTTAATTGTCACAGCATAGACCATAATGCTCTACAGATTTCTGTTGGCAACTTTGTACATACATCACAAATCAGGAGTGAAGTAGTGAAAAATGATCCATGGGAGAGTATTCCACAAAATGTCTGGACCACTTGTTTTATGCTGAACACTAAAACCACCTGAAGGCTTCCAGTGTGCCTGATTACAGGGCATTTTATGCATTTATGACAGCAAACTTTCTCCCTGGCAAAATGTGACTTTGGTATAACAGAGAAATCCTGCCTTGTAGTAGTTATGCAAACACATAGTGCTTATAACAATCCCAGACTGACAGCGCTGAAGAGCAGATCCTTCTGCTTAATGGGTCATCACGTTCTGCACAGGCAACAGCAAAGCAAACATTCCTGCACAGACTGCCCATGCAGCTTGAGCTCAGCCATCTCTCAAATGAAATGCTATTTTATTTATTTGCTTTACTAATCAGCCCCTGATCTATCAAATGAACCTGCTAACAAATATTATCAATACTTTTACTATTCTAGTTAAAAAATGAGGCCAACCCTTCTTCATCTTGATACAGTCAAAAACCATCGGGCAGTGCAAACTATTAGTCCCCTGTCCAGAATCTCCACTGATGCCACTGAATCAGCACAATGAATACAGCAGAGCTCTGGCATCTCCGTTTTCATCAAGCAAGGCTACACTTAGTTTTATAAATAGTGATAGTTTTGAAAGAACACAAGAAAACCAACAAGAACTCAGAGAGGTTGTGGACTCTCCATCTGTGGAAATATTCAGAACCCACCTGGACACAGACGTGGGCGACCTGTTCTAGCCAGCTCTGTTAGAGAAATTTGGTCTAGATGATCTCAAGCTGTCCACTGCAACTGCAACCATTCTGTGATTCTAAGAACCCATGGGAAATGGGATCTTCTACAGAAAGAAAGACTGGTTTCTCAGAGCATTTCAATTGTCATTAAGTAGGTCATCTGCAACCTCATTCCAAAGATGGAAGCAAAATTGGCCACTGGGAGATGATTAGGCAGAGAGGCTAAGCACCACATGGGGATGGACAGTACTGCTCAGAGTAGATGCTGATCCTGTTGTTGATAAGCACTGACATTCAGACGGGGAAAGATAATCAGGCTACAGTGGGAGAGTCTTTCCCTTGTTTTTCCAAAATTTTGAAGTTTGTTTTTCTTTCACCTGCCTTCAGTGACATTCCCAGCTATTCCTGATGAAGACCATATTCCCTTTAGAATGGCAGTTCTCAGGGGGTGACCCCTTTTGCAGACCTGAACTGGTCTGACGTCAACAAATTGCATCAAAGACACACAGATCTGCCCTCACAGGCCTTTTTCCCTTTGAGTGCCCCCCACTCAAACAGTACTTTTTAACCCAGTTTTTCCACCAAATATCTCCCTTTATCTTCTGAGTAATCACCATCTTTCCAGGCACCATTTCGGTGCCAACCCTTCTAATGCATCAGGGAGAAGAGAAGGGATTAATAATCTTAATTCACCTTGAGCTGTCTGTCATCAGCCAAACTGCAAATATCCACTTCAACACTATTAATTAAGTTTCAGACAGAGTTCCATCTTCTCTCCCCACATTGAAAAGCATTGCAATTAATAATGATTTTGGACTTAGACTGTGGTTGGCCGTAGTGGCTCACAGGAGGTGGCTACGTGGAGGACTACACAATCCTTGCCCTTTGGGGGAGTGAGCAGTACAAAACAGGCTGTGGGTGAGGTGCAGGGCCATGGCTTACTTAGTGGGACATACATCCCTGCACCATGGGACATGTTCACCACAGCCCTCACTCCCACTTTTTGCCCTCCATAAGAAATCCTTAGTGTTTTCCCCCTCACAAGCACATGCCTCATTTTGTTGAGCAAAACCAACTTTCAGAACCTTGCTCTCACTATACCTTGCAGTATACAGGGTCCATAAATCATACCCGAATGCTGAGTACACTAGAAAATACCTGAGCAATGAATTTTAAGACAGTTTAAACATAACCTGTCATTTTATTTTAGTACAGTGTTTTCATCTTAATTTTTATTTGCAGGTGAACTCAGCACCTATTTAAGAAAATGCATATGTAGGCATTACAGTGCCTTTCTCTCAGGCTGTGGGACACAAATCAGTGGCACAACAAAGTTATAACAGTGAGAAAAACGTATATAATGTAAAACTTTGCAATCATCCGCCTTGTTTCTCTGCTGACTTAGTAAGAGGGCTCTTTGGTGGCAAAATCTGAGAGCAGACATATCCATCCTACCTAAAATCCAGCAGAGCCAAGGAGTCACATCCCTAGGCACAATGGGCTGCTCATGGGTCATCTCAGACTTTAGGGGTATTGTGGACATAGTAAGTACAGGTTTTTCACATGTTGGAAAACCATCTGAAACAGCTTCTGCCAGGCTGTGTAGCTGGCACTGAGAGTAGGCTCCTCAGCTTTGCTTTTCCCTTCAAGGTTTGAGAGATGGCTCCAGCATCTTAATTTTATACAGGGAGCCAGGGATTTATTTTTCCCTTTTATGTAAACATCTTATTCCCCTCACAGTCACTGATATACCAGTGAGCTGCAGAAATAGGATTACATATTGCAGGTCCCTCTCTTCCCCATCTCAGTTGCTTATTTACCAAACAACTCTTGTTAATCCTCTTTACTGTGTTTACTTCCCACTTCTCTTCAATCCTACTGTCTTACCGTTATTCAGGCGCTTGGAGATGTTAAAAAAGAAAGGTTTAGAGACAGCCACCTCCAGAGCTGATTAAAATGAATCTAGCTCCACTGTTTGTTTCTGAGTCTGCACTGATTTACACCAGGTGAAGGTTTGTTAGAGCTGCTGGCATTCACAGTGCATTGCCCAAGTCCACAAACCATGTAATACCAAAATGATCCAGCTTCCTCCAGCCTGTGCTAGTTTACAGATTACCCTTGGACCTCCTGCTTTTACTGCTCAGTGACAGTATTCACAGGGAAGAGTCTTCTGACAGGGAAACAGAAAGAATGGCGGGTTTTTACAGACAGAGACACACTGGAGAAATACTTGGATATATTCCAGATTTTGAACCACTTATTTGTCTGCTTTTGCTATGTGTATCACTCTCCTTATCCACTAAATGAGCAGTAAAGTCCCACTGTTCACAGGGGCTTTGAGCTCTAGCCAGTGATTAAGCCCATCCTAGAAATCTACAAATGTCACAGACTGTGTCTGCTACTGGTGTCAAGGGTCAATCCTCAGATTTTTTTTCTGATGTGCCATGGCAAAGTTTCTTAAAAAAAAAAAAATTTCATTTTTTAAAAAGAGAAAATACCCCCTCTGTCACCAAGACCAGAGAAAATAGCTGTTCCTCCACCGCCATACCCAGGGTGCTATCACTGTGTGCGTAACCACGCTCCAGCACAAAACAATATCACGTGTGATCTCCTCTGGTACTTGATCTATGCTGCATCACACATCTGTACTCAGTGTGCAGTGTCCAACACAGCAGGCACCAACATCACATGCAGTAAATCTAGACGCTGCTTTAACAGCCTTTGAAGAATTGTCCCATAGGTACCTCCCCAAGAGTTTAACCTGTCTGGCAGTTCTCTGACTATTAAAGCTTGATTGACACATTTTCATATTTATACCCTCATGGAGCAAGGAGGTCAAATCCATCCACTGGAATATATTTCAGCATTTCTTATGACCATTTCATACTGGGAGAACATGAGTATTTCCAGGGGAGATGCAGGGTTGGAGGTAGCAGCACACTTACTTGGTTCTGGGATTTCGTACAAAGAAGCACCAATCCACTAGGTTGTATTTTACCAAAAAAAGCCTTAGTGCCTAAAATTGGTGACAAGCTGAAGTTTTGGCTTTTATGAGGGAAAACAAACCACCCCAGGAGAAACAGTTTTTACACAGATTGAATAAAAATACAGTTGAGTTATGATACCTTGAAGACAGTCACTCCCTCTCTTCCTGCTACAAAAAAGCAGACATGAGAGAGTTCGATTGGGTCTGGCCCTTTGAAACCAGTAAATGAGATTTTAACTTAAGCACAATAGGATTTTTCTTTTTCTTTCTACTTCAAATTTGATTCTTATGAAAGTGAGGGATTAATACAACAGATCCAAGCTCTGTGCAAATAAATCTCTGCCTGCACTTTCTTACTAAAACATTTAACTCTTGCTATACTCTACAACCAAATGATTGCTGTTATTTCACTCTTCAGAATCTTTTCAGTTGGAGGTGGGAAACAGATTTGTCATTTGCAACGACAGAGGTCACAGTTCTAGGAGATGAGCAGGAATGAGGGCCTGGGAGGAGGACTGCCGAGGAAAGCTGGTGGATGAGGGTGTGAGAAAGGAAGGGCAGAGCATGGTTATGGAGTTGGAGGCTGGGAACACACTGGAGAGACTCTCCAGTAGAGACTCAGCATCACCCAGATTAATCCCATTTTTCTCTAGCCAACTCTACCTCCCAGCAAAAATTAGAGTGAAGGATTTCTCACACTAGCTCAAGCCAATTCATCTCAACAGTACATAATAATACTCTGCGTCGAAGGCAGCGATGCTTCCGCTGTGAATCGTCTTATTTCCCAGCAGTTATCAATAGGTATCTTTTACAGTGGATCAAGGAATTGAACAATTTGGGGAATGCTGCCAGGCACTTTAGGGCATCCTTCTAGCAGAGCTGTTTTAGGAAAGACTCATTGATGAAAAGAAATGCTCTAGTTACTCTGTAAAAGTAAAATTAATAAGATTTTCTTTTATAGCTGTCCATCCCACATCTGAGCAGTTTTCAGCTTAGCTTTTGTTAACAGTATGAATGTCAACAATAAGAAGATCTAAGAGGAATTTTGACTTCTTTCTCAGCCTAATGTCTGTTCAAGTGGCTGACTGGTACAGTGATATTCACACTGTTTACAAACAGTGGGTGTCTTCACCAAGTATCGGTATTATTCTTCACCGACAGGAAGCATGAGACTTGTTATGTGAACTCCCCAAGCCTTTTCAAGGCAGCTCTAATTTGCCTGTTTAAATTTCTTTTCTGTTCCTTCCATCTACCACTGTCACAGCAGACCTGAAGAGCAGTTCCTTGCTAGGGACAAGTTTTCCTGGAGACTTAATGATCCAGTAGGTATATTTGTGAGCCCTGACAGGAGTCACTCACAATTTGGCACTAGGCAGGCAAATATAACAGCTATTGAAGAAACTAATACAACTTTTCACGTGAAACTGAACCAATCCCCTATGAGCAGCCAACAGTAGATTAGGAACTACATGTAAGAGATTTTGCACTGTGGTACCAGTCCAACTGGACTCCAATTTCAGTCCTCCACAGATGATTTTTAAAAGTGCTGCTGCTACAGTAAAAGCTTCCCAACTCCTCAAAACGAGTAAGCATTCATTTCAGCTAAACTAGAATAACAAATATACTTATGTAAATTTAATAAATTGAATTCAGACTTCTGTCTTCTCATTTGAGTTCTCACTTTTTGATGCTTCTTCGATACACTATCCTTCAATTCCCGCAAATATTTCTCAGACAGCCACGAAGCATGTGCAATACTCCACCATTGTGATATCCCTGCTCAGGCTCACCAAAGATCATGCAATTGCTTTGCAAGCAGATAACATTTTTCATGAAAGGCTTTTAATTTCTTTACTTTTTTTCTTTTTTTAATTTTTTTTTTCCAAAACCAGAACTCAAAGATCAAAAAGTTTAAAAATCTTAATTTAATCCAACCTGTGGTACTGATGTGGCTGCAATACCTTATGGAAGTTATGGATTGCATATTGCATTCTCTACTGAAGGCTGGGTCGCCTGCCTGTACAAAGAGCTCCTGCCCAAGTCTCCCGTGGTATAAAGCGGTGACATCATGAAGCCATGACTGTGGTGTGTTGTCAGAGCCATACCGAAACCAATACAGGTGAAAAGAAAGTCCATCCTTCCAGGCTACGTTTCCCACAAGTTACTTTCTACTCTAAACTTATGCTTTGACCTTGCGGATGGAGCCTTCATACAGAAATGTTCAAGTTTTGGCTTTTTCCACCAGAAATATGAAATATTACTTAGGTGAAGAAATTATTCCCACTCCCATATTTTATGTAACTGAAGTCAATACTTTCTAACCACCTATGTAAGCACTGTTGCAAAATCATTGAGTTGAAATGGTGACTACACACTGTGTTGTACACAGGCTTCACATAGGCTGTTACATCAAAAGACAGACAGGTTTTGCATTTGATTCTGTAGATGATAGTTTCCAAGCAAGAATAAATTAGAATAGAGTCTCCAAATGAAAAACTACCACAAATCACCTTAGAGTTTGAATTAAAAGAGCTCGCATCGGTTTGAAATGTTACAATTATTGGCCTTGGCCAAAAAAATCTCACACCCCACATGTAAATTTTTAATACTACCAGAAGTGAATAGGACAGTGTTTCCTACCTCTACACTTGACCAAGCCAAAATTATTGACATTGCTGCTTGCAACCTACAACATTTTGTCTTTGGAGAAGTTCTTATTAATGTGAACATTGCAGCTCTGTCCCACTTCTGGTTTTTCTCCTCCTCGTGCCCATGACTGCGTGTAGAACTTCACCCTTTACACAGGCAGGATACGGTACATAATGTGACTTTCCAATGAGAACAGACATTGACTACAGGATGCATTTTGCCTTTACGATGCCTTTAAACAAAACAAGCTGTCAGCCAAACCTTGAGTCAACCCTTCTGGGGTTGCATCGCTCTAAGCACAGTAAAAGCATCTGGGATCTTACCTTTTTATGGCTTTGTAGCAAATGATGACAACTATGAAGAGGAACACTAGTGTGGCACAGCATACTGCGATGATAATAACCAGGCCTGGCCACCAGGTCTCTTCAGTGGGACAAAAGGTAGACTTGGGAGCTGTAAAAAAAGCGTGTAAAAATACATGAGTTCTCCCAAGCGAACGGTATATAATCAGATATGCTTCAGTCACCCATGCAATAGCACTATGCCAGGGCCACAGATACATGTAAAGAGGTTATTCCACATTTAGGACCCTTTTTTTTTTTTCCCAAGCCATCAAGTATTCTCTCTGGTACTAGATATTTTTTGTCATGTTCCCCAGGTGACCAAGTTCTCTGTGTCAGCATTGTCCACAAGCTGGTGCTCAGTGCAAAGAAGAAAGGCTCAGCTCTGCTACCCACAGCAAAGTGCAAAGAAGAAAGGCTCAGCTCTGCTACCCATGGCAAATGTCTTCTCCCCCTGTATCTGCCATCTCCTCCTGCATCTGATTTAACTTCAGAGAGAGACATTACACTGGTAAGGATGTGCTTTCAAACCCCATTAGGAGAGGTTTATCAGGGGGCCACAGCAGTGCCTACCCATCAGTATTACATCTGCTATCATTTTAACCCTGGAACAAGGAAGGGGAGTTTGTTTTAAAAAAATATGAACTTTCTTACAGTTATTAATTGCTTTTAGAGGACTATAGCTGACAAGCTTCTTTCACCTTACACTGTCTTTGAATTCTAAGTCCAATAATGAAATGTTAACTTGTGAAAACATAAGCAAATATTATGACATTTTTCTTATGTAATTTAGGGCTGGAATTGTCTATGTAAGTATCACTCAAACAAGCAGTATTTTGCATCAGAAGAAATACTGCTGACAGTTAAAATATTTTCCTTCAGGGCTGTATTCCTTTTCCTGCACTTTGAGCAGACACATTTCCTGAAGGATGGTGAGCAACAATGCCACGAGCAGTACCAGTGTACTGCAGAGGGAAACAGATCCTTGAAGTGTTTGCAACTGCATTAACTCCGTAAGAATTTGGGTCACCTTAAATGAAATTCAGTAATGAATCAGTCAGTGTGACTGTCTAAATCTACATGTTCAGTTAAGTAGAGGAGAGAATTAAATACACCAACAAGGCATTGTTGGGTTTGGTTTATTTTTTGTCTTTTTATTTGATTGGACATATTCTATATTCTGAACTTCCTGTTATACACATCACAAATAGCTGCACAAGTTAAAATAAGTCATCACACTTGCATCACTTAGTGTGATCCAACATCTCCTGTGCCTTCTGTGTTTGATTATGAAAAGACATAAATATACTCTTAGGTTAACACTCATTAGGTTAAACCCTGAAGTACTGAGAAAAGCTTTTTTTGTCTGGTTGCATGATCTATAGAAAAATTCGCAACATTCACCCCAAGTAATCTGCAGGAGGGCCTAAGAAAAAGACAAGGTAAAGAACTATATGCAGCAAACAAAAATAATAAAGACAGCAGCTTGATAACTTATAGGCAGTTCAGCACTTGGTACCACATAAGAGATCCTGTCTTTATCACACGCATCGCTGTGATCACACTTGTCTAAGAAATATTGTCTCTGATTTATTGTACACATATTGACTCTGAGGGTGGGTTTTTGTGTTTGTTTGGTGGCTTTTCTCCTCTGGGAGAGAAAAATAGAGCTGGAAAATTAAGTGATTTGAAGATATTGTGGCTCCTGTCTTCTCTTTTGACAATGTGTCTAGTCCCAGACTATCTTAGCAACTGAATTTCTACTTTATTACTATATCAGCTGAAGAAGTCAGCTCTCAGGGGGTGAGGAAATTATAGCCTTGTGATAAAGCTAATGTTTTCAATATTCTCTGGACGTTTTCAATACTGGTATTTTCTAAGATTCCAGAACAGAAGGCATTTCAGAGATGACAACACACTTTTGTAAAGGATCAGTCAGTCTCAGGTCCCCCTCTGGACCCACTTCAACAGACTCATGTCTCTCCTGGGCTCAGGACTCCAGAGCTAGACAGATGGGATCTCAGGAGAGGAGTACAGAAGAACAGAGTCACCTCTCTTGACCTGCTGGCAATGCTTTTTTGCATGCAGCCCAGGATACACTTGTCCTCCTGGGCTGCAAGCATACACTGTCAGCTTATAGACAGCTGCTCATCCACCACTCCTCCCAAGTCCTTCTCCACAGGGCTGCTCTCAATCCCTTCATCCTCAAGCCTATATCCCTTGTGATGATGGGAAGCCCAAGCTTGGCCTGCATGGATGCCTCTAGATTGCTGTGGTTAAACCTCTCCTGACAGGTAAATGCCACATGGCCACTCATCCACTGCTTCCCCCCAGCCTCCCCTCTCCTGTGGGACAGAAAAGAAAATCAGGAGGAAGAAAAAAAATGTTATACCCTGAGGGTTAAAATAAGGGCAGTTTAATAAAACAGCATAAAGAGAGAAAAAAGCCCAAGGGTACCAAAGATAGGACCAATAGACAAAGTGAGTTAACAGAAGCCAGAAAGGCTCTACCCATACCTGAGACACCAACTTTCACCACTCCAGCCACACTGAAACAAGCTGACAATAGGCAACCTACCCCTGGCCAGCCCTCCCCTTATATAGGGGCATGACTCAGGTGGCACAGAACATCCCATTCCCTGGTTCAGTTGTTTATCCCGGCTGTGACCCCTCCCAGCTGCAGCCCATCCCAACTGCTTGGGCCAGAAGCTGCTTGTGGTAAATTGATCAGGCTGGAACCCAGGGTGTGTGCAGCTGGGAAAGTCAGCTGAGAGAAGACCTTCCTAAAGAGCCAGCAAGCTGCTTGTGAAGTGCCATGAACTCAGAGAGGTCCTGCTTGGTGAGTCTCATACCTGAGCTCTTGATGTTAGGGAGACATTGATGCCTCTGACCCCTTCGGCTGGGGCTCACCTGGGGCAGCCCAGGGCTGAAGATGCTTTCCGCCCTGTGCTGGTCCCAGACCCCAGCTCATCGCCCGTACTGTTGAAAAAACAGGTTGCACATGGGCGGGTCTGAGCCCATGTGTCATGCCCTCGGTGATCAGAAATCATCCTGGGGTGAGGATACCTGCAGCAGCCTCTTGCAAATGTCCCGCTTTCTGTAGTACAGCAATGCATTTGTTGGGCACTCTCTGTAGCAGAAAAAACATGGGTCCCAAACCCTCTTGTAAGGAGATAATGAAATTATTATTAATAAAAACACTGAGCAGAATATGTTTCACACTGGCTATGACAATATCCAGTTGTTTTCATCATCTTATGAAATGTTTGATGAAATGCAGGAAAAACATTTAAATTCTCATGGCTGCCTCCTTCTCTGTTATACATCTTTCAAATCCACTGTAAATCCCCATAAGGTATATGGGCTCAGAACCAAATTGTTCCCTTTCCTTTGTTGTGTAAAGAAACAATAAGTCACATACCACCATCACAGGCAGGGATGTATTTGGGGAGTGGAGGACATCCCTGAGCACAGGGAGTTCCTTTGTCATCACCAGAGGGCTATAAAACCTGAGGGCTGGCCATCCAGGCCATGTTGTTTGCTCTCTCAGCACCCATCACCAGTATAAAATGAGCTGCTTCAGCTGCTCAGAGCATGATTGGCTTGACTCATTCATGGCAACTCTTCACTGGTTTCAAAATCAGCTAAATGAAGAAAGGGATTTTCACAGTTCAAAACTCAAGGAAAATGTGCTTTTCTAAGCCCTGAACTGTCTTTCTGCACATGGTACACACGACTGGGTGGAAAGTGGTAGGAAAATGATGATATTTTAAAGAAGATAAGCAGGATGAGCTGAGCAATCACAACCTGTCATCTGCGCAGAAATCCTGCCAAAATAATGAAGATCCCATTCAATTAATAAACTATTAAAATAAATAATTGATTCTGAACAGCATAGGTTTAGGAAGAAACACCTTGTCAAACTAACTAGATATTTTCCGAGGAGATTACTGGTTTGGTAAGTAGATGTATTAGAGCTGGTGTGGTAACATTAGACTTTGGTATGGCATTCAGTTTAATTCCACATGATGCTAGGGTTATGAAGCTATACAGCTACACAGTGAGTGTGGCACACATAAATTGAGTTAAAATCTAGAGAACTGTATCTCAAAATTAGTATCTCAAAAATCCAACTATAAATGGAAAGTCACCGCTGAGAGAATGTGTTTTTTCTAAAGTGACTTCCCCCACCCCCCCAAAACAGGGTGGTGGGTGTTGGTAGTCTGTAAATGACTGAGGAATGTACTCCACTACAAGTGGAGACTATGCCTATTTAGATTAGAAATAGGGTAAATATTATCATTAAGTGTAATTATCCATTACAATAGTCTATCAGCTCTGGTGGAGTATTTCACTCGAAAAAAAATAGTTAAGGTAGACTTTTTATTTTTCCGAAAAGATGTTTAAATTCAGCTAAAGAGGTTGGACACAGAATAAGAATTAAGTAAAGAAAATGCTCTGTCTCTGGAAAGTCCACGACCAGAATGCATTTTTCCTCTTGGCCTTAGAATTTATGAAGTACAAACATCGGTTAGGTTTACTTTTAGAAGGCCAATACCTTCTATTCCCAACAGCTCCAGGCCTCATTTAATACAATGAATAAATAGACACATTTATGACCTACTGTGGGCAGCTGGATCCAACTTATTGAAAATAAATTAACGAAAAAGTACTTTTAGAGCAAAGGCATCCTGCAAACTATTTCAACACCACAAAAATCTTACACACTTGCTTTCTTTGACTAAATTGTTTTGAAGGCTCAGCATAAAGACACAGCTCCAGTTCTAATGTTAGCAGGTATCTGTACACACATGGCTCTAGCCAGAAATGTGCATACCAGGAAAGATTAGCTCTGCTGCAGAGGGTTTCCCTCAACGTCCAGACACAAAAATAGAAGTTGAGTCACTGGAAAGGAAGTTTCCATAAAATTACAAAGGAATCTCTGATTTCTTTTTAGCAAATCTCAGAATGGGTCACTCACAAAAGTGCCCTGAGCTACCATAACTGAAAAAACAGTGATGGAGCTGTTTTAATCTTCCAGAGTAAGCATTAAATTGTTTTGTGTATGTTATAAAAAGCAGCACATGCTTGTACTGCTTGGGACAGAATATAGAAACAGGACTTGGAATCCTTGGATATGCCCTCGGGTTATCTTTAGTGGGCATGGCTGTACTTTAAAAAGATCAGATTCTGGAAATCTGGTACTCCCATCATTTATTTTGACTAGGGTTATTACTTTCCACTGCAATATGGGTTGTAGGCTAATTGCTTTTTTGCAAGGGACGTTAGAAAGGACCAGAAAATGCCAGAATGTTAGAAAGTAACACCAAGTCTGTCAAGGGAGAGTAACTGCTCTGTCATGAGGGTTATGCTGGGCTGAGTTGGTGCCTCTGCACAGCCCTTGGCAGCGATGCTGAGACAGGGAGCCTGCATCAGGGCACCCCTTTCCACCATCTCTCTCCTGTCAGCCAGCCCAACAATGCAAAGCAAAACAAAACAAAACACAGCAAACCAAAACAAACCAGAACAGAACAAAGCAAACCCTAATCAAACAAAACACAGGGCTGAGCTGGAAAATAGCTAAGGGAGGCAGTGACCCGTGCTCCCATGTGCAGTCCCAGTGGAGGTGTCTCTGGCTGAGGTCTGAATATGTCAATCCACTTACAGGCTCGGTCCCAAACAGCTCATGAGTGTCCACTGATGTAATGTGAAAGGGTGACAGTCACCCGTCTCACCTCTCTACAACAACAATAACTTCATGCCTAAAATGGAAGAGCACTTTCAAAAGAAAGGAAAACTGATTATATTTTTTTCTCCTGCTTTTATTCCTGTTCTTGCAGAAAGGTCAAGAGTGCCGGCGTAATCATCTTTATGAGACATCTGCCCGTTTTTAATATTGTATACAAACAGCAGGCTAAACCCTGCCATCTCTGTGCCTGCAGCACTCTTGCTATTGTAGGGCTGCCTGAATCAGCCATGCACTTTTAATTAGCATGCTAGGAAGCGAAATTCGATTTTATTTTGAAGACAGGCTCATATTCCAAGAGCCTCAAGTGTTTTATCAGTCTTGCTTGGAACTTAAAAGGACTTGGAGATGCAGGCAGTATGTTTCTAGCAACCTCTGTGTATGTCACATATTTTAGAGACCTGTTGATTTGCTGGCTAAGGCAGGGTTTGAGGTTCTAGTCTCATATTCACTCTTATTTGCCTTATTATTTTGATATCTTTACAAATTTTGCACATTAGCATCTCCATTTGCAAGACAGAGAGAAGCCACTAGTTCCTACTGCTGTTATCACACGGGGATCCGAGAACAAGCCCAGAAAACATGGAGACATTTAGATGTGATTTCAGATGTCAAGAAATATGAGAAGACCCCCAGAACATCTGCCTGGATGAGTTCCTTTGTGACCTGTGCTAAATTATATGATCCTGCTCTGGCAGGGGGGTTGGACTCAAAGGTCTCCAAGGTCCCTTCCAACCCTTGACACCCTGTAACACTCCATGCCCCATTAAATATGGAGAGGGATTTTGAATCTGTTCAGTTTGGGTCTTCACATCAAGGTGTCTCATCCAACCCCTGTGGAACAGAGGAGTTCAATGAATCTCCTGATTAATGTGAAATAACTTGGGTTCTGGGAGGAGAAACCCTACAGAGGAACAGTTACACACTCAGACACCAAGGCTTGGACACTTTGTAAAAACGGTGTTGTGGAAAAGATGAGAAACAGGGAGAGCTACCTACATATGCCCACATCTTTTTTGAGAAAGCTGATCTTAGTTCTGAACCTGAGGTCTCTTGTCTACTTTCACCTAAGGCCCTTCACGCCCCCCAGCAGTGTAAATTCACCTCAGAGCGTGTGCTGATTAACTTAATGCTGATTAACTTAATTGTATTTCAGAACGAAGTCTTAGGCAGCTAATAAAAAAGGCCCAAGAGCTAAGTGCTATAAACTAATAGAATTCCACCCAGCCATTGACACTGGTGCCAGCTGAGGACCTAGTTCCAGCATCTGCATGATGATGCTCATGAAGCACTGCTCCAACTTTCGCCCAAGGTCAGCTCAGACCCCAGAGCCAAGGAGGCTGTGGGCTCTCTGGGTGCAGGTTTTGCAACATAACCTGGGGCAATGGGGAGAGGTCTTTGAGTCAGTGCCAGCTGAAGCATCCCCTCTTTGTTTGCTGTATTTTGTTACATAGGAACTGCTACAGATATGTTTGGATAATCCATGTGATAGGAACAGGGCTGCTAACAGCAAGAGGCAGCCAGCATGGGAAAAACAAATCCATCAAAAGAGCCTCCTAACGAAGTTTGTGGTACTGCTAGACCTTGATACAAATATAGATCTTCAGCTGTTATTCTAAAAGGTGTTTTAAGAACAAGCAAAGTTTGTGTTCCCTTTGAACCCTATCCATCAACACTCTTGGATTTGAGCGGAATATTTCTTGAAAGTATGGGGGAGTGGAGGCTGACCAGGAGATGGGAGATCTTGCTGCCTCCTCCCAGGTCAGAAAGCCATGCATGCATGCTTTCTGCTCACCCCAGCCTCACTCCTGCCCTGACACACAGGCCCTGGGACTCGTGAGTGGCCACGGGAAACATGACCTCACATTTGCACAGCCGCCTGCAGAAGGCAGCACTCAGGCTGGTGGTCAAGTACAGAAACAGGCTCACAGAAGGAAGGATTGGATTGCCTTTTTTTACTGATAGATGAAGAAGAGGCTTGTCTAACTGTGTCAGGTTTCTGCATGCTGTGAGAGGAACTCCCTGGTGTTTGTATGTATATATACACACAGTATATATATATGCATGCGTATCTGTATATACATACATGCATGCACATACATGTATATGTATGTGTTTGAACATATATATGTAGAAAGGATATCTATGATATATATATAATTAATATATGTATATAAAGGGTTACACATATGCATCCACATAAAGGAAACTGCTTCCAACAGTTCTGTTAAATGTGTTGGTATTCTGAGATTCTGAGTGGCTCCTCAGGATTAATTAGTAAGAGTTGGTGACAGAAGATGTGAGAAACTCTACTAACTCCTCTCCTTCATCACCCTCTTCCCTGTGCTGGAGATTCCTTACATCAGCTGAACATGTAAAGGCAAACATTCACATCTAGGGTACCTCTGTATGTGTCTGAAATGACTCAATTTGAAGACCAGGAGCTAGAAGATATGAATGGATGCAGTTTGCTGTCTCCTTGGCAGGTCCAAAAATCAACTCATCAACTTTCCTTCACAGTTGTTGCCCACAGACAACACACCTGGCCACACTTGAACTACTGAAGGGGAGATACAGAAGGCAAATGCTGGTATTGGCAGGAGCCTCAGGGGCTGGGTCAACCCTCTTCTCCAGCTGGGCAGCCATGGCCTTATAGACAGCCTGCAAGAGGCCATAATCCTCCTCTGCACTGCCTCCAGAGCGCACAGCAAATGCAGAGCAAAGACTGTGAGCAGACTCAGGGAGGGGAAGGTAGAGGCATTCCCACATTTCAGCTATTTTTGTGGATCCAAGACAGGAGGAGTCCAAGCAGGTCCAGCCTCAACAACATGAGCTAGTGGTGGCATCAGATGCTGTTGCCACTGATGTGTATGCACAATTAAACCTTGAAGAAGAGAAACTCGATTTGGCCACAGCTACAGTGAGGCAACTTCTTTGCCCCATGGTAATCCAGTCATAGCCAAACCCATATAGCTGCTGGCCAGAGGGCTATCGGCACAGGCTGTCCCCCTCCTGGCACCCCAATGACAGCTACAGTCTCAGCCCGCTGGGAGGTATGAAATGGAGATACTGGGAGCAGACTGTCCTAGAGGAGCCAAATGGTGTCACATGCACTGCCCTATGTTTGCACATATTTGCCTAGAGAAGTTGTAGATGCCACAGCCTTGGAAGTGTTCAAGGCCTGGTTGCACAGGGCTTTGAGTGACTCGATGTAGTGAGCTATGTCCCTGCACGTGGCAAGGGGGGTTGGACTAGATGAGCTTTAAATGTCCCTTCTGACCCAAACCATTCCGTGATTCAATGATGTTTAAGTGTCTGGCACGGAGGTGCCTTGGCATTGCAGCTTCTGGGCACAGCGGTTGCGACACAGCCCCAGCCCTGCTGCTGCTTCCCCCTTGCTTCCCCCCTGAGAAGCAGAAACAAAACAAGCTCCATGGAGATCTCCAAACACTAAAGCAGTGTCAAATGGATTAAATTCATCAATTACAATAAAATAGAAGATTCCCACAGCAACATGGCTTCCCAGGGCGGTTCCACTCAAAGTGATGGACACGGTGTTAACCTGTTCAGAGAGTTGGAGGGAAAAAGGGTGCAGGATGGGCAGCACATAAAGCGCATCTATTAACAGCCATCGTTAATTCGAGGGACTGGGCCAGTGCAGCAGCAATCTAAAGCAGGAATGGATGACGGTTTTAGTAACAGATGAAGGCCACTTGAGGCAAATTCATCTCCAGTAAATCCGAACATGTTGGAAAGGATTTAGATTTTCACAGTCCCAGGATTTGGATTTTCACTGTCCCCAAAGAGCAGTGACCCAGAAAGTTGCTCTGCGGGACCTGTTCCCTGAGATCCTGCCACAGAGAATAGGCACAGGAGGAAGATGCTACCCAGTGAGGAAAGCTCAAAGAACTGCTTTAGACCAGCACTATATGGAGCATGGCTGTAACTGTACACAATGTGCAATAGACTGGCTTAAAGAAAATAAGAATCACTGAGTTTTGGAGAACATTTTGATCCAGAAAAAAATCTATGTTGGTTTTCTTTCATTTTTTTACTTACAATCTGTGCTCTTTTTGTTGCTTGTAAACTTAGGGCCATGAGCTAGTTGGGTAAATAGCTACTATCAGGCAATAGTGGCGTGCTCAGCAGAAAGCCTGCCTTGATTTACTGCCACCCTGGAGTAGCTAGGGTAAATAATACTGGTGGAAATCAGCTATTCCTGTAGCAGATGATACTTCTGTTTATCACATTATGTTGCAGACAAGTTTATATCATGCAGCTGCTCTGTACATATGTTCCTACTACACTTTTAAGGGGGATACTGCAATCACTACGCAGCAGGAACTTCTGCTATAATAAAAACATGAGTGGGATGATGCTGGAGAAATTCCCTCCCCCGCAGCTTTTACACTGCAGACACTGTTATTCTACACTCTCGGTTCCTTCATCTCCTTAGTTTTCTCCCCCTTTCTAAAAATACTTCCCTTCTGAAACAAGAAACATGCTCAGTTTTGTGCTTAGTTTTGGAGACTGGAGTTTGCAGGAGGTGGAGGAACGGGGCAATTCTGCAGGAGTTTTCTGAAGGTCACGGGTGATAGAGGAGTGCAATGCTCATTGCAAGAAATAGGACTGGAGCCACCGGTGAAAAAAACCTGAGCCTGGATACAACCAGTGAAAAAGAGAGCAGCTGAGTGGGGGAGTTTTACGTGTGGTGCTTAAGATCTAAACTTTAGAGGTTACTGAACCTGCATGCATTTAGGTTTGGGTTTTGCAGTGGATTTCACTAGAGCCTCATGTTGCTATATATTGTCTTGGTAGATCTTGTGAAGCTGCTTTTCCCTGGCAGAGTTGAGAGTCCTTTAGAAAATGAACATATTGTTAGGACCAAAATAAAAATAATAGCAAGTGAAAGTATCATTCTCCCAGGCAAAAGTGAAGCACATTGTGAGGAAGTGACTGGTGCAAAGTCACCGCAGCCCAGTGAAAAATCCAGGAAACAAAATGTCTTTTGACTCCTGGCCAGTCCTACCCTCTGGATCACGTTGCCTCCTCCTTTGGAGTAGATGGAAACACTGGATTTGGCCATAACTACATTACAGAGGTGGAAGCAGAAAACTGCCTTGCTGACTTCCTGGGCAGGCGCCAGATCTCTGCCCCAAGCCGCCACACTGATGCTGTGTCCAGGAGCTCTGTGTGGCCAAGACCTATGGACAGAAATTAGGTGGGATCCCATAAGGTGCCCAGGAAGGATTCATGCTAAACCAGTGGGATAAGTTGAATTGGTTTTGCATGGCTACACAGGAAAACTAGTATTTCAGTTAAGAGTCCTATATGCTTGTGGAAGGATGATGATGCATACAGCAGAGCAGTCAAAGGACTATCAGAAAAAGTGGGGAGGGAAAATCTGTGCTCCAAACAATTGACAGGAAGAGGGCCAGATCTGCCAGCCTTAATCCTATTAGGTTGTTGTTGAAGTTGATGGAACCTGCCAGAACTGAAGTACACCCCTGCAAACAGGAGCAAAACATGGTTTCAGCTGCAAGGTCTTTTGGAGAAGAGAAGTTCAGAGAGCACAGAGGGAGAGTCTGTTCTCTAAAACATGATCTGGAGAAGTGGTAGCATTTAAAGGCCTCATAGAAAAAAGGCTTTTAAGGATTACATCATAGCTAGTTTCTGTGCTAACATTTGGCTCTGGCATTTATCTTTACAATGGAGGCTCACGTCAGCCCATGCCCTCTGATCTGACTGTCACATACTTTTGTAATCATCAGTTTCCCAGTGAGATGCCATTTCTCCCTTACCATCTCACTCTCCCTCAGCAAAAAGGACTGAATTGTTTTTACCCCGATTAAATCACGCACTATCAGTTTCAGTCCCAAGCAAATGAGAATTGAAGCCTGTGCTTTGCAAGGCAGCCTCCTCCTTGCAGCAACACGGTCATTCTGGAGAGCCTCGTGGGCACCATCACATTTCCCTGCTTTTCAGAACCTGGACCAGGGCCAGGCTGGGCAGCACCAAGATAGTCCTGGTGACACCCCCTGATAGTCCTAAGTGCTGCCTCCCTGTGAGAGCCATTGCTCAGGTGAACCCTGCTGTACCTCGTGGCCTGCTTTCCAAAAGGCAGGAGTCATTGATCAGATTAGTGGTATCTGGTGCCTCTAAGAAATAGGTCGCAAGTGCTTGAAAATTTTTGTTAAATTACCACCCTGGAATTCATTTTAGAAAGTGACCTGATTTCCAAAGGTTCTGAGCACTCAGAAAGCCAGGATGCTTTAACTTGGGTGTATAGATATACAACCTTAAGTTTAATCTCCTGAGCTTATTTCATAGCCTCTTTAATTAGGCAGAATGTTACTGTGGGTAGAAGACAGATATTCCTGCTAGGACATGGGTTCCAGCCTCAGCTTTTCCCCTTGCTTGTTGGGTGATTTGGAAAGATCTTCACATTCAGCCTCTATTTCTCTTTCTCCAGGATGGGGACAGTAGTCCCAGCTTTCCCAGTTGTTGCAAGATGTAGGGATAAAAAGCTCAACATAAGGCTGCATGTCAGCACTGCTGTAATTCCTTTCCAAATTCTCTAATAGGGTAAACAGGTACATTGATAAGTACTTAATCTATATTTCTACAAGAACTAGCTATATTTCCCTGACCTTCCAATCAAATACATATTCAAGCAAACACATCAGAAAGGCCATGGTCTGTGGCAGAACAACAACAGGACAGCACTGACCTGGGGACAGTAATTCTCAGTTCTTTTGAACAGAGGCACCACTGAGAGGCACAGAATTGTGCTAGCACAGTACCATCCACTTCATTGCACAAACACACAGTCTGGCTCTCCAGTGGCAAGTGACATGCACAGAGAGCAGAGACTATTCCTCAGCGGGGAAAACTCAGTGCTGAGGATCATCTGTTTCCCCAACAAACTGTTGGACCTCGACACATTATGGCAGTGAAAAGAGCATTCTGGAGAAAAGAGGCCTGAAAACACTGAGCCTTCACACTGTCTGCCTTTGGCATTTTGGGGCTCTGGTACTGGAAAGCACATTAACATATTTCCATCGACATTCAGCAAGCACGCACACATAGACAGAGCTATCTACATATGTCCCTCTCCCTTTCTGCTTTGGCTGGCACAGATTTCCTAGAGAGGGTCTAAAGCCAAGCATGATACACAGAGGTAAGTGAATTCCCAACAAGCTTTAAGGATGAACTTAACACCTGTAATAGGCATAACATAACAGTGCTGTTTTGCACCACAGGTTCTTGTCCAGCCCCTCAGGCTCACTCCTTTCTTCTTTCATTACCATGCAGAGCTTACGGCATGGCCATAAACTCTGCCTCTCACTCCCATTACAGGGAACACCTTATCCTCCTTGCTGTGCAGTGGTGCAGCCTCCTCTTTGATGAGTATGACAGGACGTAGGTGATCAATTCTATAGCAATTACCGCTCACTTTTGAGTCTAAACCCAATAATAATCTTTAGAGCTTGACACCCACTGGTCTCAAATCCAAAATTTACAGAGGTGAAAAAATGTCTGTGTTTCAGATATGACAACTCTGAGTGGCTGATAAGGTGTTTGATTCTCTTGGGATCTCCCAGCAGGTTGGTGGCAGAGGGAGAAGCAGCACCCTGGACTCTCTTTCGCCATTCCCTGCAGGGTGGGGAAGACACCTGCTTTGTAGGAATCACGGTATGACATCATCAAGTCTTCTGAAATCTTATCCATCTTCCAGCTCCTGCAGTGAACAGGCCTTCAAAGGAGGGATGATATAGGCTGAAATTCAAGCAGCTGAAATATGATTTTGGACATCTAAGCTCCTACACTGATGACCAGTCTTTCGTCAGCAAATGATTAATAAGGTACCTCAGGGCTGGCAGATTCGATCCCACAGGAAGATGACATTTTCTTGGTATAATGTGCTATATATAGGCTGAACTAAGGTCCAGATCTGCACAACTTCTTCAGGCTGAATCGTGTTCACTTAAATGGTGCCATCAAAGTCACAGGTGATGAAATGTGAGCAAAATTCAGTGCTGCTGGTATGATCTGTGATTAATTTATTATCTCTTAGATCCTTTAGCAGCTTTTTAAAGAGCTTATGAACCTCCAGATAGTAGCAAAGATTGGACAAGCCTCATATCTTAGAGCTTAAACTTTCTCAAAATTAGTGCCTCCAGGGAAGGCAGATACAAAACTACCTTCAGCCAACTGCAGACTGACTTTCCTAACACAGATCATGGAAGAGTAGGAAATACTTGCAAGTATTTTCCTAATGTGTTAGTAGCAGCAGTTTCTAAGGCACTGGTTTGTGTCCATCTCTGAAAAATTAATGGTTTGCCTGTGGGCCATTCAGGCACTGTATGGGCAGAGTGACTATAATAGACATGTATTTTACACTGGTCAGTACAGATGGCTTTAAAGAGTTCACTTTGCAAAGAAAACCATATTGCAAGTCCTGTGTCTGAGTTCTAGGGAACAGCTGGCTGCCTATGTAGCAGATACTTCTCTTAGTGTATGACATCTATATAAATAAAATCCTCCTGTTTGATATTACATAGTTTATTCCTTTAATCATTTCAATGGCTCAGTTATTGACGGAAGTAAGGGGTACAGCTATCACTTAAAAATGTCTCTGAGGATACCAGTTAATAAGTCCTATACCTACTGTACTCAGGTTCCTTCTCCAAATTGTATTCAGGTTCAATTTAAGGGAAATAAAACTGATGACCCACACAGAGTAAAATGGAACTAAAGTGTGAAATGCTTTCCAAACCGGGGGTATATTTTTATAATAAAAATAAAATTATATTTATCAACTGGTAATATTTTATGCAGTGTCCTTAAAATATAGAATGTCAATTAAATGTCAATTAACAGATCAAGTCATTTCACCATATCAAATGCCCAACATGTCCAGACTGCTTCTTCCTTGATCTGCTATGCTGACAAAAATTACCCATAAACTGCAAATATACAGAGGCAGTGCAGCACTTTTATATCATATTTACAACAGACAGTGCACAACACCATTACACAAACATACATTGCTGTGGGTCTGTTTTATCAAGGTCAGCTGCTTAACCCTCCCCGCTAGAACAGCTTGTACCAATTAAGAGTTTACTTCTGCCTTGTTGACATGAGGCACAACTGCTTCTGCCAGGGGAAGGAGAACCTACAATTACTCATAAATCAGCAGCCTGCAACTCATCAGGAACTTCACTGAAGATTTGTTATCTTCTTAATAAGTGAAATGGTAGGCATGTACAAATGGACTGCCATTCACACAGGGAAGTAATACCTTCAGTTCAGCAAACTCCTTTTGCTTACAGAAAAAAAGAAGAAATAAAATCAATCTGTTGGACTGCATCTCAGAGGAGAAAGGACTGTTCTGCTGTGGAAACAGTTTAGCATCTCATGCTTTTTTCAAAATTAGACAATGCTTTTAATCTATAGACAACAGAACTCCCACTGATTCTCACACTGCAAAATCTGGCCTGAGGCTTTTACTTTTAAATACTTCAAAATGTACGAACGAGTGCATTTTCAAGAGAGTGGATTTTTCCATAATGTGGATTTATTACTGCATGAAAAATTCAAAACAAATCTTCAAGGTCCCAGAGCAAGGGGGAAGATTCATCACTTGCCTAAATAAAAATTAGACTTGACAAAACATTTCAGAATTTATTTTGATGAAAAACTCTGAATTGGGAAAGCAATGGAAATTGTCATGACAGTCTGATCTAACCAGTGTGTTACAAAGTTTACAACAGCTCCATATGAGGAGATGTTAGGTTTGTGAGTGATAGCAGAATACTATCATGAAAGTAATAGCATGAACCTTTCCAGTCTTACCTGCTTTCTATTTACTAATCCAGCTTTCAAACTTAATATGGTATCCCAGATCTCCAAACTATTTCAAACATCATATTTGATTGCTGCTTAAGAAATCTCCTCACCCTAAATAATTTTATCATTTTGACTGGGAGGTAAGGACTTGCAAATTTTACTCCTATGCCAGAAATAACTGTGCTAAAAAAAAAACAACCAAAACCAACCAAACCACCAACCAAAGCAAAAAAAAACCCAAAACAAAACAAAAAAAACCTCAAACCAAATCATGATTTTGAAGTCTTTATGTCATTAGTGATAAAATCAGAGGTGCCTGCAGTTCGAGGCAGGAAGTCTAGTAATTGCATTTCTGATTTAGGTGGGTAAATTCTGCCTAAATCCCATCTTGGATGCTTAGTGGTTTGGTTCACTGTGCTTATGGAGAAAGTAGTATCTGTGATGTGCAAACACCACAATGGGGACCTAGACTAGTCTCTGCAGGTGCCGTCATCCATGACTCCAGGCTGCGGGGCTGGAGTTCAGTTTAGATTTGAAGGTTTCAAAATCCTTCTGCTAGTTCTTAAAATCACAATCCTCGAGTAAAATGAAAACGTACGTGAGAGAGGACGAGAAGACAAGAACTGAAGTTTGGTTTTACTTTGTAAATTATAAACAATGCTCTCACACAAGACTGTAATTCACAGTATGACAGCTGTGTTACCAAAACTGAAAGGGCTTCCCTGTTTCAGCATTCTACTTGCATTAAAAAAAACCACTGTCTAGATCAGATTTGTGGTAATGTAATATTCTCTCACAGTAGCTGTCATTACCGTAAATGTCCTGGTGTAGGAGACAGTGTGCCCCCTGCCATTTTGGTGCTACTTCCATTACTGTTCAGTTTTGGTAATCACTATGTTGTATGAAGTATGGAGGAAAACATCTTCCCCATATTATAAAAGAAAAACACCCCCATCTGTTTGCTAACAATTCCTTTGGGCATCACCACCTGGGAGAAGTTAATCTAAGACTCCTAAAGTGTACCCAAATATCTCAAAACTACTCAGAACCAGCCCTTCTGGCAGACAGTTGGTATGTAAAGGTTGGTCCTGCCAGCTGAGCCCTTAAGGTCAGAATTACATTTGTGGCAGCTGTTTGGAAAGGTGCAAAGCATTCCAAGACAAAAGCCTACCCAAAGGGAAATTTAAAGTCAGAGATTTCTGAGGTGCTCAACCTGTACTGCAGTCACTACACCAGCTTGCCCACAGCAAATTCTTTGATGCATCACGACTTAAAACACGTGGTAGCCTCCAGGAAGATTACTATTGAGTTTGCAATTGCAACCTCCCTTCAACTCCTGGGGGACAATCATAGACTTCTGCCAAGGACAGAAGTCCTTTTGACATTGTGTAGGCAAGCTCATCAACATCTGTACCCATGTAGTACAAGAAGCAACACGGTGAGCATCAGGATCATGCTCAGCTCTCCATTCAAGCATGGACATGTGGAAACATTGCTCATCATGAGGGTCAAACTCATTCTCTGGATCTGCAGTGGGCCACTCTGTCCATTCTACCACTGGGATTTAGGTCACAGAAAAGCCTAAGGCAGAAAAGTTTCTTATTCCTTTATGTCCCAGAGCCATACAGGTTTTATTTCTATAACAAAGTCCTGCTGTGAAAGGCTGTATTTGCAGTCAGCAAGCCAAATCTCCAGATTTTACTTGCTTTAAAACCTACTCAAACTTTAAGAAATTCCAGACTGTTCCTCTACTTCAGACTCCTGCCTATATACACACATTGTGACCATCTGTCCTAAAAGATCTGAATGTCCTTAGCTTTCCTACTTGCACCAAAGGGACCCTGCACACTTTCTGAAATCAAGCTATACATCTGTGCTCATATAATTGCCAAAGTGTTGCACCCTTTCTGCAGTCGGTAATTTTTATTTTGGCATTTTCACCAGACCAAACAATTAGTTCATTCGATGCACTATCTCCAAAGATGAAGGAAAAGATTTCATACAATTTTGTATGAGAGCCTGTAGATTAGAGTCCTCTGCAGTGATGTCATTCAATTTGGCTTTGCACTTGATTGTGCTTTATCTCAACTGACAGCTGAGGGCAAACTTTCACTAAGGTCAGGAGCTGTAAAGACCTCACTGGGTTCCTCTGTGCAAGCATCCAGCAAGTTCATGTATCCAGACCCAGATGTACTAGTATAGCTTGTAATTATCTTAGCTAAAAACTTTTATTTAAGCTTCTTCCTCTAAATTTTAACTGAAGCAATGTTTGACTGGACACTTCCATCACCCAGAGAGGGGAATGACAGTACCACGGACTCTTCACGCAATGCAGCAGATGGGTAGAGCAGAGACAGCAAATGTTGCTAACCAGCAAGTGAGAAGTTCATGCTGAACATTCTTTCTCTTCCTTACACAGGTTAAAACTGATACTGACTGCAGTTTACGCCTTGCTTTAACCCTTTCCTGTTTTGAAAGACTAGATTGTACTTCCAAGCACGGTCCTTTCTTCTTTACATTGCCCCTGGACAAACCTTCGTGCTCATGAAGTTAAGAGTTGACAACAGCAGTATTTTAGATTTTGAAGGGTCAACATCATTTGAACTAGCTTAATCTCATGGGTCTGCGAAGCTGGGTTAGAAATGCTGCCTAAATAAGCACTCTATCCATCTCTCCTTAGTCCTGTCTGAAATTCAGAGACGCGGAAAGCAGATGAGGGTAAAAAAGAAACAGTTAATTAAAGGCCAGGTTCTGTGCATCTCTCTCCCCTTCAGGTCATTACAGCCACATCTAGGGAACACACTCGATTTTATTGAAAATTCCTTTCTTTACTGTCAGCATCTAAGCTTAGTTGGCCTTAGGCCCCTCAGAGCCTCAGGAGTTTTCCCTTCACTTCATCAACAAGCAGTTTTCTAGGCACGGGTTAAAGAGCAGGCTGCTGCTTGCATAAGGAGAGCTACTGCAGAAACATCAATATTCCAGACTGGCTGGAGGAACAGCAGTTGGCTCAGCAACCATGTCTCCTGACAGTTCCCACCCTTTCTCACACAGTCCCCACCATCCCAGTAACTTCTAACAGGGGCTGAAGCCCCTTTCCTTGAAGACCCTCAGTAAGGTCTATACCAGACAAGACGGCAGTGGGATACCAATAAACTGCACCTCAAGCCCCCCCCCATTCCTGTTGTAAATACATAACTGTAATAGTGAGGTGTCTCCTAGAGCCTGGAAAGTTGGTGTTTCTACTACCTCTAATGTATTTAGACTGACCGCTAAGTTGTGTGTGATTCTACTCATTTTTTTTGTGGAAGGAATTAGCTTATTGCCCCTCAGAGTAAGCACAACATTTACCAGTTATTATACATGAATTCTGCAATTCACAACATTTAACAGGTTTTGTATACACCTCTCTGCAGGAGGCAGAGCTGAAGATTTGTCGCTGGATCGACCTGTCAATACTGAAATGACACTAAGCAAACTGTAATTGTTCCTGAAAGTCCTCAGTTGTACTCAAGCATAATAAAACCCATTCAGGGAGTGATTCCGGTGCTCACAAAGAGTTACCCAGTGCCATCCCATACATCCAAGTAGAATTTACAAAACATTCAGATGGGACTGATAGAGAGGACATAAAGAGTGTTCCCTGCTTTTCCATAGCAGCAGCTGGAGATCAGAAAGGGCATGTCAAAGAGCACTAGATGTCTTCATCTAGCAGATAACTGAGCTGTCAGTGTCTGTAGTAACTGGATGGACAGGAATTTTATGTTTATTGGCTTTAATTTTTATTGGCCCAAACCACGGTGGCTGTTTTATAAGGATGTAGAGATGATCTAAACCTCCAACAACTTTCAGTTTGATTGTAAATAGAGCTTTTAAGGACAGTGCCTAGCAGGCTTCAGCCTTTAGTGGCTCAGAAAGCTCTGAGAATAATGCCAGCATCTTTATGAAGTGCCTCATGGCACCGACACTGTACCTTGTAAAGGTAAAAAATTTGCAGCTCCTGGGCTGCTGCTTTTTTGCAGAGGTCTTTCCAGTACTTATCACTTAAAAAGCGCAAAGTGCAAGTCTAGCATTGGCCACATAACAATAGCTTGTCTTGACCCTTCACTGCCCTCTCCTCTTAATGCTGTTTAAAAGCAGTGTCTATAGCATCAATATTTAACCACAAGGCTTGCTCCTTCTCACAAGGATGGGGATTGCTGTACACGTGTGCTAAATCACAGTGCCTAGACAGATGATACTAATGAAAGCATCTTGCAAGATGAAGCACTTGATTGCTACTCTGAAGCTTACTGGTGAAAGGAATGTGTATTTTTTTTTTTTTAATTGCACTTGAAATGAAATAACTTGCTTAAATATTAGTCATCTGGATTTATATAGCTCAATTTTAGAATTGGGTTAGCACCTGGCAATCCAGCCTGAGTAAGCACCAGGCTATCCCAGTTGCAGGTCCATTTCATTTTACTTTTCCCTTTTTGCAATATGTGACAGACTTCTTTTTTTTCCTGATATGATTTCCTTCCCACTTCATAGGAGGCAAATCCACACTCAAACCAGCTGCCTAATGGCAGCCTGGGGAGAGGAAGAAGCCTGGCAATGGTGTCCTCCTCCTGGCACAGCTGCGCAGCAGAGCTGCTCCCTATGCTGACACTGCTCTGCCACATCTTGTGTGGGTAAGAGCAGCTCCCTCAGGGCAATGGGGTACCCCAGGTACAAGAGAACAGAGTAGAAAAGTACTTTATTTTCTGACTATGAGACAAGGGTCATGGGAATTTTCAATATCACTGTCCATGACATTTTCCTGAACACTGAAAGAGATTTTTCCTTCTCTGAAACCCTTTCATCTCTGCTTTCCAAGCTGTCTTTGTACTTCCCTTCCCAAGTGTTTCGCTGTTGGCGTTTTCCTGCCTTTGCCTTAAATTTTCTGCAGTGTGGCACAAACAAGAAGCTTCTGGCACAAAAACACATTGCAAAATTGTCCTCTGCCTGGCTAAAAGCTGTGCAGAAGCCTTCTTCATGTCCTCTGCACATTTGGGGATGGTGCTGATAAAGACAAACAGAAAAATGATGCTGCCTAATAATTTCTTCTCTCTTGAGGGAAGCGATAAGGATACTAGATATAGTTTGCG
This sequence comes from Chloroceryle amazona, assembly GCA_027560015.1. Classification (NCBI taxonomy): domain Eukaryota; kingdom Metazoa; phylum Chordata; class Aves; order Coraciiformes; family Cerylidae; genus Chloroceryle; species Chloroceryle amazona. The sequence continues at coordinate 67,242 of JANHFX010008081.1, forward strand.
ACACTGTTCCCAGGGGAGATTATCTAAGCAGGGACAGGGAGAAGAATTAATAAGTAGCCTTTTAGGGAGAGAAAAAATTGTGAAAATATAAAAGCACTAAGGAGATTCGCTGGAATATCAAACAACTGGGACCTAAAAGTGTCTGCACAGGAACCAGCCCATGTCCTTGCACCCAACCAGTACAGGTAGCATCATCGAGCTCCCTCCCCACTGTGGAGGGACTGCCTATCCAGGGACCACTGGCACAACTATTGCTCTCCATAAAGGATCCATGCATCAGGGATTATGGGAATATTGATGTGGAAGGAAGCTGGCAGAGCTAGCCAGCAGGAACTGCAGGTACAAGGTGCAGTAGACATGGGGATACACAGCTGTAAATTAGGAGCTCGAGTGGGTTGGATAATGCTTGGGAGCACTGATTTTTATTAACAGAAATAGATGAATTTTAGTCTGAATGTGCATTAGTGGAAAAACTGCTCACTTGCCCTTGACTCCTGGCATGCATCTGACTTCTGTTATGGTTGTATGCAATTTAAAACTACTGCTACGCTAAACCAGTAGAGCTCTGGTGTCTTGAAGACAGACAACCTGCAGGATGGTCTAGGCAGAGTGTTTGAATTTTTGGCTACTTATAAATTAATTTGCCTTGGAGCACCCAGACCCTAAAACTACACACCTAGTTAAACAGGAGGTCATGTAACTCAAGAGGAAGCACAGCACTATGTCTCTGTACGGAAGTATTTTCCAGAGCTAGGGCATTAGGGAACCATTTGAAGCTAGAGAATCATATATACAATGGAAGAAGGGAATTTCTCTGGCTTTCATCCAAAAGCCAAGCATTATTCATTGATCAGAAAACAGATCTCCATCTCTGCTGAGAACACTTTTTCCTCCATTTGCTAAGTGGAAAATGACAAACGAGCTAGCTGTGCCCTCTCCCACGTCCTTTCTCCTTCAGTCTGTCCAGGCATTCCCACTGCTTCACCCTCCCTCAGCACACCACAATCATACCAGCAGCTACTTACTTGGCACCACTAGCAACCTTGGGGGTGGTGGAGGTGGAGGAGGTGGTGGTAATGGTGGAGGTGGCCTGCACTGGCAAATTTGCTGGCAGCTCTCTGTGACTTTCTCCTCTACAGGCTTGGAGCATGATTTCTGGGGCTCACCCTGAGTGATCTGTGAAGGAACAAGTAATTGAATTAGAAGTAGAAACAGTGAAAACTCATTTTCTATGAATGCGCTTCTTGGACTTGAGTACCCGAGAGGCACCTCAGAAGTGTACTGACAAATTAGCTCATGTTCCTCATTAAGGCAAATTCAAGGAGGTTTCTTCCTTACATGATCCCCATTTTTTTATTATTTATTTTTATTTTTTCACTTAACACAGTATCTCCAAGACCTTTTTCCTTCTGTCAAATTTGGTTGAAACCGGCCAGCTGGTTTCTGAGTTACTGCGGGTAAGGAGAAAGCAGGCAGTGGTAGACAGTATGATTGCGTAAGCCATCTTTCCTTAGGAAACCCATCTAGCAGCATGCATTATTCACAGGGTCACTGCTGCAAGCCAAAGAGAGCTGATAAAAATTACAAGACAGTTAGGGTCACAATTATGTTCATTTTCCTTATGGCAGAACTGAAAGCCAGAGGACATCTCTCCTCTGCTTTGCCAGCCTTGCTTTGATCTTCAGAGAGCATTTCACGGAGTGTTTAACTTCCCACCAAGGGGAAAGGAAGCCCACATTCTGCTTGTCTGCGGACCACGGCAATGACGTGGTGAAAATGGAAATTCCACAAACTGTGACTTGAGCCTCCATAATATGCAGTGTCAGCTACTAATAAAGTTGAAGATGAGGCATTACAGACACCAAGTGTAGGCGCTGTGGAAACCAAGTGTAGGTCTTGCTTGGCCATGTACAATGATTTAGTCAGTATTAGTATACAATATATTCAATAGCTTGATCTAGACATGACAAGGATCATCTAGTAACAGCAGATTTTTCTTACCATCAATTATATATTTACACGACTGGTGATTTAAGGAATATTCAGTAAAATTTCTAATCTAATGCTATAAAATGGAGTAAGTTGCTAATGAAAAGCAATTCTGCTGAATGTCGCAGGAGCTTCTGAGAGGTTTTAACTTCGGAGGTCTCTAAACCAGCTCTGTTCTGAGTGGACTGATACACAGATGGAAAACACTGGATACAATTCTAAGGAGGCACAGCCTTAAAGATGAATAAGCATATTATCTAACAAGCATTTTGATGTAGGACTAGAAGATCACCTGGGACAGACTCGTGTCTTGCTGAAGAACAGTTGTGCTAGCATTCAACTGTTGCCTTGTACTGTTTGTTCTTGGGCGGGTTATTGTCCTAATAGTTTTGGCCTAACATCCTCTTGAATCAGCTCCTTTCCATGACATGTTGATCATTACAAAGAGGATGTCTCATACCATGCTTTCTGACCTGTTTTACGCAATCCTCTCCTGCCTCCCTGCTTATTCCCAGGGTCACCCAGGGTTGCCTTCTCCTCTCTCCTGCCCAAGCTTTGCTTCCCTTCCCCGGCTAGCTCTGAGCACACAGCCTGCCTCCTCTCTCCTTTCAGCCCTAGCCCTCAGCCCGCAGCACAGCCAGCAAGCCGCTCCCACCCCCCACAGCTGGGCACCAAGGGTGCTGTGCTGCCTCTTGGCTGCAGGAAAGCCGTACACAGTCATTCCATGTATTTCTGTCCCAAAAGGAAGATGTGGCTAATTAAAACAACATCACCGCACAGAGGACATGTTTGCATGCGTAGGAGGTTTCTAAATACAGAAAGATGCATTACTCTGGCCTCAGGGAAATGAAGGTAGGGCTTTGTTGATTAAATATTATAGAGAGGGAGGAAAGAATAGAAGAGGCTACGTGTAGCTGAGTTGGAAGGACGGCTCGACACAGCACAAGTCAAAAGGCTTAGTTCTTTAAACAGCTTGTCAAAATCTATTACCAAACATAGGGGAAAACAAATTCAGCACAAGTGCTTTTCCTTTCACCATCAGGTAACAGGAACAGGATGGTTAAAGACCATCCCAGGCAGCTTCCAGGAACTTACACAAACTCTTTAAATGCTCTAATGAATCAAAGTGACTTGGCTTCATAATCCCTCATGGCTGGTAATAAATCTGTCTGCTAAGCAGGCTTATTTATTTTTAAAGTAAGTGATCACAGGCAGCAGAATATCCTGCACAGTGCTTCAGCTCTTCTAACACTGTTCACACACTGGGTTGGGGTGTCTCCCAAGAGGAGCCTTGTAGGAAAAATGCCTGCTCCATGTAGTGGCAGTGGCACACTTGGGGTACCTTCTAGTTGTACTGGGATGACAACTATTACTGTGCTGACAGAGGAGGTAAGGTAACATCTCTCCACTGGCTCCAGCAGCCGATTAGAAAGCAACTATTAACTCCTATCTACAGTTACCATCCCCTACCTAGTTCCCCATTTGCTGAACCGTAGGGCTCACTAGTCTCACAGGAGCCAGTGCAATGAGAGAGGATAGAGACAGGGAAGAATAACACTGAGTAGACTTGGAGACAGCTTCATTTCCAGACCAGAAGCAGCTTTGTGTATGTAACTCTGAAGATGATACTGGTATGGAAAAACTACATTGACTTATTGCTCAAAGTTATATCAGCCAGAACCAAAGGCTCATTCTGTCTTTTTTTAGAGCTATTGACTGCTTATAAATCCCTGGAGATTCTCCTGCCTTAGGCTGGTAATAGAGTGCCCTCAGAAACCAGTGGATATTTTTCTCAATTACTTTGCAGACAAGACTAACCTTATACATTCCCAGCCACTCCTTGCTCTTGTGTCCTTTTGAATTATTATTTTGCAAAAAAAATAATTATTTTTTTGTCTCGCAATACCTTTAACAAAATCCCCCACAATCATTTTTAAATGCTTGAAAAAGAAGTGATATTTAACAGCATGGGCCTTATCATATACTCGGTTCTCTTCTCTTGTCATTCAGTGAAGTGTCTGGTTGTTAGAAGGTACCTGTAGGAACGCAGATCCTACCTTGCCAGGGATTGAATGTGTGGTTCAGTTTAAAGTAATAAAGATATCATAAGTTGGTTGATATCTGGCAGGAAAAGGAAAGATCTGAATTGAGGCTGAGGGCCTCAAGGAGAGAAATAGTCAAGGACTGTTGCAGGAAGATTAACTGACAGTAGCAAGACAGAATTAAGAATAAAAGAAAAGATATTTGGCTCTCTTTCAAGAAAAAAAAAAATCCCACTCTTGGTATCTATTAGTCTTCTTATGAAAGGAATGAAGGCTATTACTTGTGTCTTCTAAAGGTAAGCAGAACAAATCACTAGAAAATATGCTTTAGGGAACAATCTTGTTCTGGCAGAGGATGATGAAATAAATTATTCCATGTTTCTTACTTACTCCCTGCAATTCAAGACAAGTTGCCTTTACAGGAGATGGAAGGAGAAGGAAAAGCATGTTAAAAGAATTGAATCTTTCTCTGGCCAGGTCTGCTAATTTGAGTCCGGCCTCAAACTTTGTTGCTTGTTTGTTCTGCCAGACACTACCATGGCCCCAGAATAGCTTTGGAAGCACTTCACAAATAATGGCTAACCAGACACCCACTGGCCTGCCAGGCAGTTCATAGCACTGAGGCTGCCATGGTAAGGGGTCATTGCCAGAGATGGACCCCACAAGACTTGCTCCATAGTTGTTAATTCTGCAACTTCATCCCTCCAGGTGCTAGAGGTGCCACAAACACGTGTCTCCTTGGCCTGTTCAAAACTTGGTTGCTTTTGGCATGAGGCTTTCTTAAACACATTAAGCAATTGGAAGTTGGGACATATATGTCGCCTGGACTTCAAACTGATGCATTTTTTGCCCTGCTCTGAAAATACGCACAGTCGACTTTATGGATTTGTGCATTTGATACAAACACACTTTGCAAAAAGGACAAATGTTTTTAAATATTCATGGAAATGAAAATCTGATCCACAAATGTCCAGGGAAAAGCAAACAAAATGTGGTAATTGGCGGTTTCTTTTGCAGTCTCTCTGTTGAAGTTCATGCCTGTGGCATGAGATTTCCTTCAGAAACAGTGGTCCTAGTCCCGCTCGGCATGGAGTGGAAGGATAAATCTGCATGTGGTCAGAGCTGTTTAGTATTTCAATAGAGTCCCATGGGGTTGCAGCAGTCCATGAGCATGCTCTACAGAGTGGGATGAGAAAAGAGGATTAATACAGTCCCCAGAGTGTGGTCCTCTTGTTACTTTTTGAATCAGGTAAAAGGAGGAAAGCTTGAATAGAAAAGTGCAGTTGACTGAAAAGGCACAGAAACATCTAAAAGCCTGCTGATGTGGCAAGAGCTTTGTCTCTTGAAGCAGTCTACAGAGATGAGATCTCAACACCACTGCGTAAATCCCAGGATGCCTTTGCATAATTCACATCAGAGTTAATCCAGATCCATGTTTACAAAACCAGAAAAAATGTGACCCTGCTATTTATCATGACACTTACTGCTCTTCTATAAAATGCTGTCAAAAGCCTCAGACAGAATCATCCTTTCCTTCTTGTCACGGTGCTGGCTACAACTCTAATAAGAAAAGATGGTGGGTTTTGGTTTGGTTTGTTTTTTAATAAGATAAATGCTTCTCTTCTGATAAGCATCTGACTGATTCTTTTAAGTGCCTCAAGGCAGGGCCAGAGGAATGAATGCAAAGATGTGGGTGGGAAGTCCATGCCACACACAAGTCATCGCACAGACAAATGGGTGAAGAGATATGAGAAAACATGATGGCTGCTAAAGATGGAGCAGGGGAAGGGGGATGACATGATGTGACATTACTGAATTAGTCGAGGAGACTGTGGTTTGCAAGACTTTGAATATAAGAGCAAGGATTACAACTCAACATGGGGAAGGGAGTCATGGGAGGGATTCAAAGCTGAGGGGGTTTCAATGACAGAAAAGCTGGCATGCCAGTGAGTGCTCTGCACCTGCCCTTCCCATAGGTACCCTCTGATGGAAGACAGATACATCCTAGTTTTGGGAGAGCTGAAAAAACACTTCAGAGTATGAGCAGACTTATTGATTGCCCGTCCACACAACAACAGGCAATATTATAAGTACAGTTGATGAATGGGACAACAAAACTTCCAAATTATTGCAGGGAAAGTCTGGGCACCTTGGCTGTTGCATTTTCTCAGAGCCTGCTTCGACTCTGATAAATGTAATTGTTTTTGAAAGATCATCTTAGATCATCTGAGTAGTTTGCCAGAAAGATATTTATGCAAGTTGTGGTATTTTGTCTGTTTGATTGACTGACTGATTACAGGAGAGGTTGCAGAAGGCATCTCTTTCTACAGAATTGTGCATCCCTTAAAAATGCAGTTCCAGTTTTAACTTGAGCTTAGCTACCCACTTGAGCAGGACAGTAGGAAGGTAGCCTGGCAGATTTTTATGAGGGGGGCATTGGTTTAACAGGGGTTGTTTTCAGTGTATTTCTGTTCATTTTAATCTGTAAAGAGCACAAATCCTCTTTGTCATTCATGGCAAGAGACAAGATGCTAAACCAAACAACATCTCTCTTTAATCTCTTGCAAATCACTAAGTTTAGAACAGGGTGTAAAAGACGTGGAGTCTCCACTGTGTCTTCTCCAAGAAAGAAACTGTAATTGTTCTGTTCTTGAACAGCACTTGGCTGGCTCATCAGTCACTCCTCTGAAGACACATATTATAAATAAACTTTAAAATATCAAAGTGACGCATTTGAGTTGAGTTTTGCTGTCGTTCCGATTCTCCAAACTGGATGGGTGCTCTCCCTCACCATGTACTAATTTCTCCCAACCCATGTTGCTGGTCACCCCACATTACAATCAAGGTCACACAACATCACAGCGCCGGAGTTGGCCAAAGCTGATTCAGCCCTTATACCCAGAGAATCCTCAATTCGCGATCAACATCGAAAACCCACGGCAAAACATTACCAAAATTAGACTGCCGGAGCTTTGCTCCGAGCATTGCTTCTTTCTGTGCATCTTGCCACCTACAGCAGAATGCGCTTACAAACCCGCTGCCCTCCGGCGCGCTGAAGAAAGTCAACTACATCTTGCTCAGAGCGAGCACAGCAAGTTCAGCGCTGCCGGGGGCTCGGAGCCGGTCGCCCAGCCCTGACCCTCCGTCCCGCAGTAGCCGACATGGGGGGGACCGCGCCAAGAGCAACAGCTCTCCCTGCGCCGGGGGCCGCCTGCGGGGTTGCCGCTGGGGCGGCGCCCGGCGCCCCGGCTAAAAGGGGGGGGGGGGGGGGGGGGACGGCCTGGGGAAAGCGGGGGCGCAGATGTGGGGGGGGGGAGGGGGAGG